>JAQMYG010000017.1:6113506-6123733 GCA_030014215.1 Clariallabes teugelsi
GACGGGAATCGAGCCTGGCCGGGAATCAAACCTGGACCCTGGAGGTGCAAGGCGACAGTGCTAACCACTACACCACCGTGCTGCCTAGGGTACACCAATTTATTTATAATGAAAGTGATAACAGGAGCTAACCTGTCTCATGGGCATTGCATTACCCTTAATTCTGCATTTTAAACACTTTTTTTCAGTAATTTATATTAATTGATTATTGGAAAAGAATTACCTAACTTTAAAATAATCTAACTTTGAATGAAAACAGACAGTCGTATTTACTCTGTGCAACTTTTAATATTCAAGTGAAATATTTAACACCAACATGTCGGATAAAAAAAAAAAAAACAGAATCACTGATTTGGAAAAGAATCACCCTTCTCATAAACTCAATCAGGTGAAACTAATCACCTTCTCAATAGCACACAAAGCTTTGCACGTCTAGACTTTGCAATATTTGCCCACTCTTCTTTTCAGAAGTGCTTGATTTGAGTTAAATTTGATGGTGACCGTTTGTGGACTGCAGTCATCAAGCCATTCCCAAGATTTTCAATAGGCATTAGGTCTGGGCTCTGACTAGGCCATGCAAGGACATTCACCTTTTTCTCCTTCAACCACTGTGTGGTTAGTTTTGCTGTGTGCCTTGGGTCATTGTCATGTTGGAAGTTAAACCTTCTCCCATTGACAAGTTTCCAGCAGATTTTGCTCAAGAATTTTCCCCATCTATTTTCCTTCTATCCTGACAAGTGCTCCCGTCCGTGCTGCAGAGAAACACGCCCATAGCAGAATATTACCACCTCCACGCTATACTGTAGGAATGGTGTTTTTTTGGATGGTGAGCTGTATTGGATTTCTGCCAGACATATCGTTTGGTGTTGTGGCCAAATAATTCAATTTTAGTCTCATCTGACCACCTGTGCTATTGCACAGCTCATTCAAGACTTCATGTAGCCTTTCTTGAGGGGTATTTTATTTTATTTATTTATTTTTGCAACCCTCCCATACAAGCCACATTGTCACATCCACACAATAACCACTCTTTGTCATATATTCCTGCAACTGCTTCAGAGTTGCTGTTGGCCTCTTGGTAGCCACTCCGACCAGTTTCCTCCTGGCTCTTTCATTCAGCTCGAAGCGACATCCTGTTCAATTGCACTGAGCTAATCAAAATGAACACAGCTGATCACATTTGAAAGTCAAATAGCTTTGTGTGATATTGAGAAGGTAATGCTTCACCTCATTGAGTTTACAAATCATTTTTAGGAGGGGTGATCCTTTTTCTGTTTATTTTTATTTCTGACTTGTTGATGTAATATCTTGCACTTGGATGTTAAAAGTTGCACTGAATAAATACAACTGACAAAAAACAACAACAAAAAACTGTGTCTGTCTTCATTTCAGACTGCAAAGCAACAAAAATGTGATTCTTTTAAAGGAGGTGATTTTGTTATTATACCCACTGTATGTGTTTTCCCTTCAGTATTACAGCAGTTATCACTTGTGTATCATTCAACCTCAAGTCAAAGGATGAATCATTATCCTGACTGCAAGTGTTCCAAACTGTTCCACTGTTTTTTGTCTCATCTGATCCTCCACAGCCTACAACCTCTGGAAAGCGTCACATCAAACAAAACACATGCACTCTCATTATAAACATTTAGTTTTAGAATCATTACGGAAACATCATTGCCTGTTTGGAGACGCAACATTTTTTCCAAAAATTCATCAGCACGCAGGAGCTCTGAATAAATCACAGACTCTTTTGTGATCCACAAAACATTACTGAAAAAGTATACAGAGGCACAGTTAGGAAGGGATTAAATATAAAATTATGTAGAACCTTTTATTTGTTTATTAGTACAAGTATTTCCAGTTACTTATTATCACACTATTATAGTCTTTGTATGTTACAGGGCAAGAAAAGTTAATTGACTGTATGAGGTTCTTGGGTGAAGTAAGATTTTATTTATGCTTTCTACACATGCCGTCCCAGATGTCTATGAAAATGTGAGCGAAAAAAAAAATTCCAGCTTCCGATTCACAAAATTATCTTATCATAAGATAATTTACAATAATAAATAATAATAATAAACATGCGTTAAACATCAGAATGTGGAGAAAGTGTAATTTCAGTTTTAATAAATAATTGAACAGTAATAAAAGGTGGAGGTTGTTGAGTTGCAGGTCATTTTGATGATCTCACAGCAGTCAGACCATCACATACATCTCCCCAGTGACAGGCAGACACAGCTGCTGGATAAAAATACTCCCAGAGCCTCACTCCCAAACAAGGGGAGGACATACACTCCCACACACACACTAACACAACCTCCTTCGTGCATCCACCTTCCTCCACACACATCAAGACTATACCTCCAGCACCCCCTTCATGGTGCATGTGGCCTGGCTCTCAGAGAGGGGTGGGTGAGTCTATTTTTGGGGAGGTGCTGGGTGGTGGATGGCTAGGTAAGTTTCAGAGAAAGTAAGGGTACACCGTGTGTGCAGTTCCTCTCTCGGCAGAAGCAGCAGCCACCTTTCTCTTTCTGCTAAATGGCCCTATACAAAATGGATGCCGTGGAGGTGTTTGCAGCTGGAGAGAAAGGCCGCGGCCTCCGTACCACCAAGGAGATGAAGACCGGTGAGGTGGTGTTTGTGGAGGCCAGCTTCGCTGCTGTGGTCTTTGACAGGTAGGAACAGTGTTTGGGTTGTGTGGAACTAACGTTGGGTATTGGCCATAAGAGTGAACTTTGAACAGAGACTATATGGCGGCAAGGTGGCCTCGCACCTCCAATGTTGGGATTTGATTCCCGCCTCAGGTCTGTGTTCTCCCTCGTGTTTGGTGGGTTTCCACCAGGTACTCTGGTTTCCTCCCACAGTCCAAAGACATGCAGATTAGACACACTGAAAGTAAACACAAAAATGTTTATAGGTAATTATAGACATGTAACACTTCTAGATACAGTGTAAATATTAAAGGTGGTTGATTATTATAAAAACTTTGAGAACTAAGGTTAAACTTTTTATTTAAAAAAAGATTTTTTTCCCCAGTAAGTAAGCAATTTTACAGTCATCATATGATTAAAAAGTAGACATGTTTGCCTGTGTTCGGGACAATATCCTTTCTCCATTTTTTTATTTTTATTTTGTTGTGTGTGCTAATAATTTTATGTAGGATTGTTGTTGTTTTTTTTGCACAGACTTTTAATGGGATCCTGTTCATAATACCTGATATTGTTATCTTTAAACCCAGTGGCAGTGGCACATACTTAGTATCATGCATATTAGCTACCATAAACCTTTATGTTAACATAATGTATTAATACAGAAAATGTTGGAGAGTTTCATTGTGATCCATTTGCTTTAACGTAATTGACAAGACTGTAAAAGTGAAAGGGGAGAAGGCAGAATGTTAATTGGATGATTAGTAATGGAAAGCTAATACGTTAATAATATGACGGGTACGGTGCTACTAATAAAAACAAATTTGGGGCAGGGAAGTACTATGGAAGGTCTCTGCTGTGAACTCTAGCCTGCTTTCAAAACACTCTTCTGCATTGCATTTAATATTTAGCTGCAGAGACATAATCCTGAGTAATCTTTCATTTAAGTCATTGCTTTAATATAATTAGATAGTCAGCATTTGGCATGTTTGGGGGAAAAAATATTGCACTTTGCATAAGTGCTGAGCTTCAGATTCCAAGTGTAAGTACTAATATTCTTATTAATAACTTAAAATTTTTAAAAATCTATTTCAAAAACTAATTTCGAAACACAGCCCGGCCCTGAGCATTAAGCTTTACATGTACTGTACAATGTTCTTAAACAGCAAAAGGGTGAAAGCAGCTTCACTCTCATGTGACTAGATCACCGTTTCACCTCCATAAAAAGTAAGAAGAGTTTGCATAGTAGTCAGATTATGCATGTCAGAAGCAAGCAGGCAGGGCTTTCCACTTAAAGGCTCTATAAACAGAAATACTGCTTTCCATTATTGTTTGACTGAATGATAGCAGGGCACTGTGTGGTGAGTTTTACAGAAAAGGAAGGATGGATGAAGAAAAAGCATTCATAGCAGGCTTATTTTTAATTACCATCACATAGAACAACCAAAATATCTAAATGTTTCAAAATACATATTTATTAGAATTGCTGTTTTTAAATGGAAATTAAATTAATGAAAGCATGAGAATTGCTTTTTGTATATATAAAGCATCATAAAATTGGCACACACCCCATTACGATCTTAGCCATAATTTAAAGATAAAACCAGAATTTCCCCAGTGCGTTTTTATTTGATATTGTGCCCCCTGAGATAAGGCCTTGGTTTAATATTGTCCTTATAAACGGTCTTATCCAGGCCATCTGGGAATCTTTCCAATCTGGTCCACAGGATATTTGTCTTTGTATTTGCATCTTGGGAGGGAGTGAGTTTTAATATTTTTGTCTGTTACCATGGATTGATTGCCATGAAAACACTGGAAAGCCACGAGGACAGTCAGTTTATTTAATGGCGCATGACAGGTGTATACAGACGAAGTCTAAGTAAGTAAAACACAGACGGTGAAGGTCATACGGGGATAAATATGAGTTTTAATATGTGACTCATCTTTGCATGCACAACAAAAAACAAACAAATTAAAAAAATATAATAAATAATTTCTTTATTCCTTTAAATGCAATATTTAACATTTCTTTAATTCCTACCTATTGTTCTGTCCAAGTCCAATGGTGCTTTTTTAATCATATTTTATTAATATTTATATTCATGTTCATATTACATTTATTTTACTATATTTACTACAATTTTATATCAAAACTGATAATCATTTATAACACTTAAAGTGAGGACCATGAAGAACTAGTTTACTGAAAGAACATGAGTGTCATGCACAGAGGCCTGGCCCCAACTCTACTGAACGATCCCAGACGTCCTGTTCTGACATCAGTGCCAGACCCTGATGGCACTGATGCTCTTGTGGTTAAATTCATACAAATCGCCACAGCTACACTCCAAAATATAGTTGAAACCACTCCTAGAATTGTGGATAGAATAGTAAATGGCACACATGGGTGAAATGGTCAGGAGTAAACATACTTATGACCATATAGTGTATAAAAGTAACCAATATGAAAAAGGAATCAATCTGTTTTAAAATATAGTAAGTAATATAGTATTAATATACTATAAAATATAGTGAGTAAATGTCCAAAAAAGTCTACAGTACAATGCTAACGTTAATGTGCTTAATTATTCTTTCTCTTTGGTCTGCAGTCAGTTCATGCACGTATGCCACAGCTGCTTTCGCAGACAGGTTAATCCACACCGCTGTGCCCAGTGCAAATTTGCCCACTATTGTGACCGCACATGTCAGACAGCTGCCTGGGAGGAGCACAAGCACGAATGTGCCGCCATCAAACAGCATGGCAAGGCACCCAATGAAAATGTACGGTAAGTAAAATTTCTATTCTGAGATGCATGGGAAACCAACACAACATCTATCCATCCTTCCATCCTTCCACCCATGCATCTATTAAAGAACAAACACCATCTCAGATTCACAGGAAATCACATGTGTAAAGTAGGAGTAGGTGTAAATCTTCTATCAAGATATCTAATCTTAATAATAATAATAATAATAATAATAATAATAATTTATCAATCAATAAATAAACCAGTATTATTATTATTATTAGTATTATTATTATTAATAATAATAATAATAATAATAATAATAACCTCAGAAATCCTTTCAGGTTTGGGTATATTAGCTATATTGCTAATTTTTGCACTAATTGAACATCTATAAATACAGAAATCCTGTCAGGTTAGCTTATGTTAACCAGCTTTTCAGTATCAACCATGGACATTATTACCATTTATGAATATGATTTAAAGAATTCTTCAAAAGTCCTCTAAGATATTTTATGTTCTAAAATTTTATTTAACTTATTTCATATGACTTCCTTCAGAAATCCTGGCTAATTGTTTATGTATCTGCCCTAAAAATCTATGAGATCCTGTCAAGCTAGCTTATGTTAGCTTATGTTTAGCCTCAGGAGGAAGCTAGTGTTAAATTAATACACCTTTTTTTCCCCCTCAGAAATCATTTGCAGCTAGATTATATCAGAAACCTTTTAGCAACTGTAAACATTATGAACATTTATAATGAAAGTTTCCCTCAGAATTTCTGTCACTTTAATTTATCTTTAGAAATTACATTATTTAAATAAAATTTCTAGCCTTAGCAGTAAAGCTAAAGAACATTTCTGAATAATGTTTCCCCAGAACTCCTGTCAGATTCAACATGTTAGCTAACTTTACAGTATTAGCAGCAAATGTTGGGAGAATTTATGAATTATGTCCCCTCAGAAATCTTGTAGGATGAGCTTATCTCAGGTATCTGGTTAATATTGGCAGTAATCTTAGATGAATTTATACATTTGACTTAAAAATTCATTCAGAAATCCTGTCAGGTTTTTATCTTGAACAATGTTAGCTTATGTCCTAACATAAGCAGTAAAGATTATGAACATTTATGATTTTGACTTTCTCTCAGAAATTACCTTCGCCTATGTAAGTCATTACTACTGTACTGTGTTAAAACTGTTTCACCACACATCAAATTATAGCAAATATGATTGGCATGGGTGTGTATTATCATTTTGAAAAATTGAAAAAAACATATTCCTGTATGTTTTAAGGTTCAGTGTCGGATTTTCCTTTCAGTCTGGCGGCGCGGGCTCTATGGCGCATGCAGAAGCACAAAGGAAAAGCCTTCGACACACAGCTGACAACTCTAGACCTCTTAGTGGACAACATCTCTGCTATGAACCCAGACGACCTTAAAAAGCTCAAAGTGGATGTTGACAACTTCCAGCGCTACTGGCAAGGCAACAGGAAGCAGTATAGTGCAGACTACGTCTCACATATCTTTGGTGTGGTAGGCATGCCTTTACTGTCCTACTGTAAACTAAAAAAACCAAAACAATGTGATAACACACGAAAAAGTTTAAAACATAAGGCTGGTGGTAAAGAATAAAGTTTTGAGAACGTCTGCTGCTTCAGTGTTTTTAGATCTTTGTTTTTAGATTGTGAGTGGGCTCAATCACAATTTTGCCTAAGAACACAGCCATGAATAAACAATGGTACAAAAACATCCTCCAAGAGCAACCTCCTACAACTTCCCAACCATCCAAGAACAGTTTGGACCAGTCAGAACAGTAAAAACATGGCCAGGGGTAGCTCAGTGATTAAGGCATTGGACTACGGTTCGGAAGATACCAGGTTCAAACCCCACAACCACTAAGTTGCCACTGTTGGGCCTTGAGCAACTGCTCAGATGTGTAATGAGATTTTTTTTTTTAAATGTAAGTCGCACTGGATAAGAGCGTCTGCCAAATGCCTAAATGTAGTTTGGTGGCAAACAATGCCTTTTTAAGAGTGATGAAGCACGTTGCCATAAGGCAAAAGTGATACCTAGGTGGCTCAGGGAACAAAACATCACAATTTTGGGTCCATGGATAGAGAAACTTCCCAGACCTTAATCCTAATTGGGAACTTGTGATCAATTCTCTAGAGGCAGATGGACAAACAGTCAGGATGGGTCCCAAAAGTTGATTGACAGCATGCCAGGGCGAATTGCAGAGGTCTTAAAAAGCAGGGTCAACACTGCAAATATTGACTCTCTGCATAAACTTAATGTAATCTTCAATAAAAGCTTTTGACACTTATGAAATGCTTATAATTATATTTCAGTGTACCATAGTAACATCTAACTTTGGCAGCAGACTTTAAGAAAATTGTTATTTGTGTCAGTCTCATAACGTTTGGCCACGGCTGTACCCCCTCATGTGTAGTGCTTTACCTCTGTGTTTCCTGTTCAGATTAACTGCAATGCCTTCACTTTGAGTGACCAGCGTGGACTCCAGGCAGTCGGAGTGGGCCTCTTTCCTAACCTTTGTCTGGTCAATCATGACTGCTGGCCCAACTGTACAGTCATCCTCAATCACGGCAGGTGAGAATTCCTGACACGGCTTCTGGAAGTTTTACAATTCAAGTGGAATAAAACACGTTTCAGCAACAGTTGTTAAGATCCATTGATTGATCTAGTTTTGTACAGCTGGTAAAGTTCTTTAATACAGAATGCATATGCTTATGTATGTGTGCGTAATCTAGAGGACAGGAAGTTTCCTCACAGGAATTCCAGTTCCTGAAAGTGCTTTTCAGTTAATTCTAATTGAACAAAATGTGTACATTTTGTATGGTTTATTTGAGTAGTCTAGTGCCAGGTCTGGCTAAGCATGAAATTAAATGACATTTAAATGGTGTTGCTCTGTAGTCGTGTGTGATCTATCCTCTTGCCTTCTCTTCCAGTCAGACAGCTTTGGACACAGCTTTACACTCTCACAGGAGGTAGGCTAGTGAGTGTAACTGAATTTTAACCTTTGACTTGATGAGCTTAACGCATCCCGTTCTTTCCATATCACCTTTATAAATCCCAGGTTTATTTGATTCTGACTGCGACAGTTAAACTTTTTCTGTATGTGAATTTTATGAAAAATAATCTTTGTAGTGTTGTTAATGGTACTAATCTGACTGAGTAGTGAAAAGTAAAAAGATCTTTTATATTAATCAAAGCATATAAGGACTTTCAATTTGGTTTAATTGCTTGTGATTTGCATTACATTCATTACAATAGACAGTTTAGTTTGTTTTTGTTTTTAGGCATGCACACTCCTGTGCAAAAGTCTTAAGTCACCCATCATGTCTTTCTACTTTGCATCGAAATAGTCAGACTTAATTAATTTCCTTTCTTTTTAATGTAGTCTTAATGAATAGATATCCAGGCTTCCTGAAGGACTTGTTTGATGATCAGGCCAGTTATTAGTATACTGGTGATGCTGAATGCTGAGTGGTTGAAATGGACGAGAGGGGAAATGAAGTTGCCTGCTGAGGTTATTAAATAAACAACCAATTTTTAAGATAAATATTTGTTCCCATTTCTCTATTTTAATCAACATAATTTAATATGAAGAAATTGGGGGTGGCTAAATACTTTTGCAGAGTACTATAAGTATAGGTTAAATAGAATTGTATGCTTTGGAAGCATGAATCGATATTTTATTTTGTTAACTTTGTTTTTAATGCATCTTACTTGCATTCAAGATTTATATTTTTAAGCTACAACATATAACTTTATATCCCCATGAAAGCATGCAACCTCAACACAACAGCATCAATGGACAATAATAATTTCCTTCTGTGAAATGCTTCATCTAAACGATGTTGCTGTTCCTGTCCTGATGGTAGGATTGAGCTGCGTGCCTTGGAAATGATCCCAGAAGGTGTTGAGCTGACAGTCAGCTATGTGGACTTCTTAAACTTATCCAAGGATCGTCAAAAGCTGCTCAAGAAGCAATATTACTTTGACTGCAAGTGTGAACAATGCAGTAACAGCATCAAGGACAACCTTATGATGGCAGTGAAAGAAACCGATGGCAAAAAGGTACTGTAGATACCAGCACATTGTCTACATTGACATGTTGGTAAAAATCAGTTTAGGAACTTTGAAATATCTTATAGTGAATTATCGACTCTGGTTGGTCAGAATGTAGTTCTGTCCAACGTTCAAATGACTGTTTTAATTAAAGTGCTTTTTCTACTATGTCTATAGTAACAGCTCATTCACAGCGACTTGTATAGCGAACAAGATTCTGTACTTTATGTTTTTGGAAATTAGTCAGCTTATCCGTAGTAATAGTACTGCACCATTCTGTCATTGATTATTTTCCTATATCAGCACACCTAGTCGTTTCATACTCCCTACATATTATAAGCCTAATATATACAGTAAGAAGTTAATAAAATCTCTTTACTAAGAGTCCAGGTCAACTTTTTTGTAATATTAAAAACACATGCAGGTAACAATCTTAGTAGGATTTTTGTTATAATGTCTGATATTTTTTCTGTGAACTCATTAATGTTGTATTGGTATATTTTTCTAAAAATCCCAGGATTTTAAAAAGGATTCCCTATGAGCAGCCCCTCCTCCTCTTTCGTGTCAGTGCAAGTGTCTTTTTTTCTTTTTAGCTTGATTTTTGTTAAATAATATAGGTTGTTGTTCATCTTACTGTATATAATACATATAACATATGTATATAATAAGAGACTTCCTGTTTGCAACTTGTTTAAATAGAATGATCAGATATGAAAAACTATATATATATATATATATATAT
>JAQMYG010000017.1:6128948-6140289 GCA_030014215.1 Clariallabes teugelsi
CAAAGGTAAAGTTCAGGTTAATTTGTTTTATTTTTACTTTACAGCAGTGATTCCGTTAGTGTGTCGCTCAATCGAGTATCATTAGAGAGATTTCTTGTTAATTTCTCCAATATAACAGTGTTTTCGTTGTGTGCGTGAAAAGAGTGGAGGTAGGGTAACTGTGTAAGATGAGAGGGGGGAGAGTGGAGCTTACTTTAGATTCACACACACACACACACACACACACACACACACACACACACAAACAGCGCCTGCGAGCACAAATGGAAACACTTATCTGTCAGGATTTATTTATTTATTTATTTTTTAAAGGTAAAGTGCAGGTTAATTTGTTTCATTTTAACTTAATATTTTGTGTTAAAAATAATTATGTATTTATTTTTTGGGCTGTGGAACGAATAATTTGAGTTTCCATTATTTCTTATGGGAAAATTAAATTTGGTTTACGAGTGTAGGAATTATGTTCGTAATCCAAGGTTCCACTGTATATTTATTTTATCAAATAAAAAAAAAATATTTTAAGTAGGACAGAAAAAAAACTATGCTGAGCTGATTCAGCTTATGAAATCAAATAGAAATTATTTCATAATTTAACATAAAAACACAATATGATGTGCTGGACATGTTTCATCCCAGTTATCAAAAATGACTAAAATGTGGAACTACACTGACAAAATGAGGATCCATACTGAGGAATATAAAGCAGGACTGAGGACCTTAGCTGAAACTAGTTTGAGTGAAGCATAAGTGCCCTGAAGAATGTCATGAACACACTTAGATTCCTACATGTACACTGAGGGTTTTAGAGAACACAGAACAGCACTACGGATGTTACAGTCACACTGAGGTATCTAGAACATGGCAAGGATCTTAAACCGATGTTAATACTTGAACTTGAATGATCACCATCCTGAAGTAGACTTTGTGTTTATATCATTTAGTTTGTATCACAACAAGAGATTCTAGATTAATATACATTAGAACTGTGAATAAACATATTGAACCACTCTAAATCGATTAAACTGCAACCGAAATTCTAGAACTGCTTTGATAATCTGGAATTATGCTGTTTTTATGGAAACACTGAGGATTGTACAACTCCAGAGAGAAATCTAGAACCAAACTACCACAATAAAATTATATGAACCACTCTGGGGGTCTTAAAGTCACACCAAAATCACCTGGTGTTCTAGAATCATAGAGCCACATTAACCATGAGGAACATCCAGCGAGAACTCTAGAGCACCGAGAACCCTGTAAGAGCCATATCGTATTTGTTATGAATTTGTTGTTGTGTTTATTTTATTTTATTTTACTCACTAGTTAAGTACTAAGCATTGATTTGTTAGTTAAGCATTCACGTTTGACAATCGTAGGTTGGTCTGTGACGTCATTCCACTATTACACGTATTTGTATGACTATCGCATGGAAAAAAGCTCAGTTTTTGATGCGGAATTGTGGAGACACAAGCTTTTGACCGTAAGCTAACCGTGAGCTACTTGATACAGCAACTTGTTGTTGTAAACGTAATTTAAGATTGTAACCTACAGATGCAGCGATTGGGTTGTTGTAACCACAGTGGATTTACTCAAGACAACTGTACGAAGTGTTAAATCTTTGATGCTGAAAATAAAAAACGAAAGACAAAGATCATTGGACTTCCGTGTTGTGAGTAACAAATCAAACTAAAGATACGCGTCAAAACGTGTAATAATATGACCGTACAAACCCTGTAGAAAGAATTCTAAAACCGTACTAATTTGCTGCTTTCTAATCATCAATTTCATTACTACTGTGTGTGTGTGTGTGTGTGTGTTATTTGAGATTGCATTGTCCTGCTGCGAGCCTTTGAAAAACCCACACACTGAAACTTGACCCTAAACTCATAGAGAACCAATGTGGTGGAATGGTACTATATAAGTGTGTGTGTGTGTGTGTGTGTGTGGATCAAGTGTCTTGTTTTTCTCGTGTAACACACATGCTGACTAATGTCCCACCTCGTGTACACACTTGTAGTGTTAGCATGCCGAGCACTTAACACTCCTGGACCATGAGGAACACATGACTCACACATTCACATTTTCAATAGCAAGTGTGTGAGTTAGCAAACCTACGCTAGCATGTAACCAGACTCAGTTAGCATGTTATCAGACTCAGTGTTAGAATAATTTTATATATATATAAAGGAGTTATTTCTACTCTCTTGCTCTCTTCCTCATAGATCTGATATTAACGTGTTAAATCTTTCCTGCTGCTCCTCTTCCTGTCTCCTCTTGCATCTGTTCTTAAAGGTGATGGTCGTTCATGAACGATTCGTTCTTTTTGAACGAATCTTTAACATGACTCAGATGAACGAGTCGTCTCGGAGAGTGATTCGTTCATTCTCTATTGGGCGCGCATGCGCAAAGCATCGCAAAACCTCCGTATGTTATATACAGGAAACAGTACTGAACGATTCACAGCAATGAGTCTTCAAGTCCCGAGTCGTTCGTTCTTTTGTCACGTGACTCCCATAGACGCTATGCGGTGCAATAGATTCAAAAGAACGAGCGACTCAGACTGGAAGATATGAGAGGTGAGTTACTCATTCTGTTTATTATATTATGTCCTTAGTTACACTGTTATATTTTAATTACTGGAACTATAGCCAAAATTTGTGTATGTAGACGTGTTGGGGGTATTTTTATTGAAAATGCAACATTTTATTTTATTTCTGATCAAAAGAACGAAATGAACTAAATGACTCAAAAAAAGATTCGTTCATTTTGATGAACGAGATTCAAAGAACCGAGTCACTAAAATGATTCAAACTTCCCAACACTAACACAAACTACAATTTGGGCTGCAGGCTGGCGTTAGACAGAGCCAAACGAACGCCAGTGTAGAAGTCACTCGAGCGCCACTACAAAACGCAACATAAACGTCTAGGACGTTCAGAGCACGTTCGTTTATCCAAAAATTTAACGCCTGTGTGAACAAGGCCTTACTCATTCTGTTTATTATATTATGTCCTTAGCTGCATTGTAATATTTTCATAACTGGATCTATAACCAAAATCTGTGTATGTAGACGTATTGGGGGTCTGTTTATTGAAAATGCAACATTTTATTTTATTTCTGATCAAAAGAACGAAATGAACTGAATGACTCAAAAAAAGATTCGTTCATTTTGATGAACGAGATTCAAAGAACTTCCCATCACTATTAGAAAAGATACAATCGGCCGGCGTCACGTGGTTCGGAGAAAACACGTGATAGTCTTCAGCCCTCCCGACTGAGTAGTCGTAGTAGTAGCTTAGTGTGGGAGCCCCCTAGTGAGGCGGTGGAATTGGACGCGACTAAATTAGGGAGAAAACCCGGGGGGTTTCGTGTACAGTAGATACTGTAAGTGGTGTCCTGTTGTGAGGTCATGAGGTGGACATGCAATAGTGCTTAACAATCCCGTGTCACATTGTTGCAGTAGCTTCTAAAAACAAAAGAAAAACAGCCTATTAAACCTTATAAGGTCTTTATCAATTGGAAATCCACCACAGATGGACTTCAAGTCCCACAATATAATTTTCTGAAGACAGATGAGTGCGAAAAATATTTATGAAATTTCAAAATTCAATTTCAGTATCAAGCAGATATCGTCAATCAAAGCTAGAAAATAAATTGAAACAAACAAACCAACGTACAAACAAAAATCTAATTTACCTAGCAACAAAGATGTGCATACACTTACTGGACCCTTCATTGCCTTGTATCTTGGTAGTACAGGGTTGGACCACCTTTTGCCTATATTCAACAAGGTGCTGGAAACATTCTTAAGGTTCTTTGGGCTTTGCGTTCAGAGATGCTCTTCGGCATACCTCAGATGTAACGAGAAGTTATTTGAGTTACTATTGCCTTTCTATCAGCTTGAACCAGTCTGGCCATTCTCCTCTGACCTCTGGCATCAACAAGGCATTTTCATCCAGAGACATGCTGCTCACTGGATATTATCTCTTTTCCAGACCATTCTCTGTAAACCCTAGAGATGTTTGTGCATAAAAATCCCAGTAGATCAGCAGTTTTGGAAATACTCAGACCAGTCCATCTGGTACCAACAACAATTCCAAGTTCAAAGAAACTTCAGTCACTTTTCTTCCTCATTCTGATGCTCGGTTTGAACCTCAGCAGATCATCTTGATCATGTCTAACTGTTTAAAAATGCATTGAGTTGCTGCCAAGTGATTGGCTAATTTTTAGCTTAATTTTTAGGAATAGCACGTACTGTACCATTCTCATGCTGTATTTTTATCCAGTCAGATACAGACGAGATGCAGTACTGCAGCACACGTGGAGGGGTTCACGGCTGGAACTTTCGCGACGTCCTCTTCTCAGGCTATGCTCCAGACGGAGGCATGTTCATGCCCGAGACCATTCCCTCGATCTCCCCTGCCACTCTCCGATCCTGGTGCTCTCTGTCCTACCCGCAACTTGTGTGTGAAGTGTGTTCGCTCTTCATCCCTGAGCAGCTCATCCCGAAACATGACTTGGAAGGTAACTCAAATGCTTCTACTGATGCTCATCACAAATACATCTCTAATATTTGAAACTTTATTGTTTCATTCCAGGCATTGTGTCCAGTGCTCTGTCCAAGTTCTCCGTACCAAATGCAGTGAAGATGGTGGGCCTGAAAGGCTCTCTGTCCATCTTCGAACTGTTCCATGGAGAGACGCTGGCTTTTAAAGATCTGGCCATGACCTGCACCACACGCTTTCTGGAGTACTTCCTGCGCAAGGACAAGAGACGTGCCATCATCTTAGTGGGTAAGCAAAACATTACTGAAATTAAGAAGATATACAGTATAAGGTAGCATATGAAAATATTTGCGCCGATCATACACCGCTAAATAAAAGCTCTTCTCTTTTTATACAGGGACCTCTGGGGACACCGGAGGCTCCGCCATCAGCAGTGTGTGTGATCTTAGTTCGGTGGACATAGTGGTGGTTTTCCCCCGTGGACGAATCACTCGTGTGCAGGAGAGACAGATGACCACTCACATGGAGGACAATGTCCATGTTTTTGCAGGTGAGCAAATGTATTTATCCCTTATGTCTTATTTGGGGAAAAATAACATTCATTCATTTTTATTAACAACTTTAACCTGGGTGGCATGGTAGCGTAGTGGATGCGCACTGTGGCCTCGCATCTGCAGGGTCGAAGGCTTAATTCCTATCTCTGGTCTGTGTGCTTGGAGTGTGCATGTTATCCCTGTGCTTGGTGGGTTTCCGCCAGGTACTCTGGTTTTCTCCCACAGTCAAAAAAGACATTTAGGTTATGTTAACTGGAGTTCCCTAGTTGTCCATAGTGTGTGTGTGTGTGTGTGTGTGTGTGTGTGTGTGTGTGTGTGTGTGTGCGTGCTTGCCCTGTGATGGATTGACATTCTGTCCAGGGTGTACCCTGCCCTCATTCCCAAAGTCTCCTGGAATAGGCTCCAGGCCTCCTGCGAGCCTATACACAGAATAAGCGGCATAGAAGATGAATGAATGAACAAACTTTATGGAGGCAGTGTGGGGAAAGGGGACAGAGATTTACTCAAGTATATTGGTAAGCTTTACATTGTCTATTTGTGTCAGAGGTGGATAAGACTCACTTTGTCAGACTTAAGAACAAATCTGACTTACGAACATGCTCCTGGAACCGAACTTGTCCGTATGTCGGGGACTATCCATACCTGGCAGTTCATCATGTGGACACATATTTTTAAGGTTTTACACATCTAGGGGGAGTTTAATTTAGCCAGTTCATCTACCAGCATGCCTATGGGATGTGGGAGAAAACTGGAGAACCCAGAGAAAACCCAGGACGCATCTGAAATTCTGAAATTGTCTGTTTATTATATTTTGTTTAACTGATGTTGAGCATAAATTGTCATCAAATTAAAATACGAAAATGAAAGAAATCTCCGTGCATCATGATCATACTCAAGCTTTTGTGCCTTTTTTATTACATATTATTATCTCCTTCCATTTCAACACTGTGCCTAAAGCGGACGGAAGTTCGGATGAAATCGACGTGCCTTTAAGGAAGCTGTTTGCCGATCAGGACTTGGTGAATCGCTACGTTCTGATGAGCCTGAACTCAGTGAACTGGTCACGCATCCTGGTGCAGCTGGCGCATTTTATATACGCCTATCTGCAACTGAGTGGAGTTCAGTATACAGACGGAGACAATCTACCCACTCTGGAGGTAGTGGTGCCCACAGGAGGGGCAGGAAATATAACAGGTACAGACATGCAACTTACATTCTGTTTACTGAATTATGATATCAGAGGTAAGAGGTGTGTGTGGAACAAAAGGCATTATGTGTGATGCCTCAGAAGACAAGCATCTTATAAGGAAGCACTTGGAGGGCAACATGTGTTGCTAGGTTACCAGCATACACTAACAGTTGCTAACCCTGGGGTCCATTAGGCAAGATACAATACCTTAGGGCAAATCAGGATGAGTATTGTAGGACCACAACAGGACTTGATTATGAGAAATATATGAGACATTGAAAAATTTGCTAAATAAAGGCACCTCAGAAAGCCAAAGTTATTTGCAAATATTTTATTTGGACATAAATTGATGTACTTTGTACTCACATTCCGGGTGACAAACTTTATAGTATAGTATATATGTAGAGCAGGAAGATTTATAAAAATAAAAGTGAATTTTCAGTTAGTATCATATAAAACCATTCTTCATAATACTTAATGGTTCTTATCTCCCGATCCGTGCTTCATTTTTTTTGTAAATACGCATACTCATTTATATTTTTATCAAATGAAAAGAAACACATTCGCTAAATACAATTTCATGCCTTTTTATGTCTGTAGTGTCCGTAACTTTTTAAAATTCAAATCTTTCACTGATATTAATTGTCATCCAGATGAATATTGGCCGATTTAGATTTCACACGAAAAGACATAAACTTGAAAATGTGTATATTTTAAAACGCAAGATTCTTAATCTATTGCAACAAACACTACAGATTTTTTGCTTTTTAATTTAAGCAATCTTTTTTACATATGCTTCTAGAAGCTTACACCAATTTTAGTATCAGTACTAAAGAAATATAAATGTTTCCTCCGAACCATGTGACGCCAGCCGACCGCATCTTTTCGAACTGCTCGCTCACGCACCGTCGGGGGCGGCGTAACACACTCGGAGGACAGCGCTATCCGCTCCTTCCGCATGCGTGAGCTCACAGATTGGCTGTAGAACTGTAATCCATGTGGGAGCACTTAATACCTCTCATCCCTCCCCACTGAGAGAGCTCGGCCAATCGGCGCTCTCTAGACTTTCGGCTGCGAGAGGTTACAGTATCACCCGGGAATCGAGCTTGCGATCTCCGGATGATAGGGCGAGCGCTTTACCACTGCGCCACTCGGAGGCCGTATTTCAGTATAACGCTGAAAAATGGCCATTTTTGGTGCAGTACTATAAAATCATCTCTCCAAAACGGCTGAAGGTAGCAACTTGAGAGTTTTAGAGAAGCATGATTGGTCAGTTCCATGTTGCATAAATTTCAGTAGTAGCTTCTTTGGCACAGACATTTTCTGTACTGTATGTATTACATAATAAAATTAAATCAATCAATCAAACCAATACTGTACGTATATGGACCTCTATTTTGATTTAATAAGGACCTGAAAAATAAAAATCCAAACTATCCCTTTAAGGCAAATGGGTTACAACATGCTAAGAAGAGGAAGAAATCTGAGGCTCACTAAAACTGAACAGCTCAAGATTAATCTTTAAATGTTCAAATGTCCAGTTTCAGTGTACAGGTGTTCCTAATAAAGTAATGTGTGCTGGAGAGTGTATAGGGCTCTTTTTAACAGGTAGAATAGACGGATCTACTACAGTATATGTGACCTTTTATTGTAGCCCATCTGCAAATGAAGTTGAATAGGCCTTGGGATCATGCTTTATTATGTAAGCAGGTGAAAAGGGTAGCGCTGTTATTTGTGATGAGGATGCATTCAGTCTGACTATTCTTAGACATTCTGCTGCTTTTGTAGCTTTTGGATCAACACAGGCTCAATGCAATCCCGACAATAGCACATGGGTCATTTAGATGCGAAGGTTTGGTTTGATAAAACCTCTAAAGCATTCAATTTCAGCTAGGTATAATGTAATAATAGGCCGTGTTTGATTTGCATTTAGGAATTAAAGTGCATGCTTTTTTTTGGTGAATTGTAGCTGGATGCATCGTGAAGCACATGGGGGTTCCTCTGCACCTCGTGGCCATGGTGAACTCGAATGATATCCTGCACCGTGCAGTTCAGAGTGGAGATTTCTCCATGGCCGACAGTGTCAAGCAAACTCTGGCTCCAGCCATTGATATTCAGGTGCTTTATATATATATACACACTTTTTTTTTTTCTTTCAATAGCTGAGCCTATCTACAGAGTGCATGTAAGATAATGATCTGTTTGTAGGACCCTTATAACATGGAGCGTGTGTTCTGGCTGTTATCTGGGAGAGACGGTGCTCTAGTGAAGAAGATGATGGAGCATTTTCAGGACACACACACGCTGACGCTACCTGAAACCCTTCATAAAAAGGTCTGTAAAATGTGCAAACCAATCAATCAGTCAAATGTTACTAAAATTGCAAGTGACTAGAAATAAACTAGAAATTTATAATTTAATATAAGTTTTAAGATTTGATTCAGTAATATTTCACTTGCTAAGATGGCATTTTTTTTTGGAGTGTAGCCCTAAACCTTATAAGTTTCTCATAATGTTTGTTTGTGTAGTTGTGTTCAGCCATGTCTTCAGGTTCTGTGTCCGATGAGGGAATAATGGAGGCCATAAAGAGGTGCTGGGAGGAAAATCAGTATCTGGTGTGTCCTCATACAGCTGTGGGAGTCTGGCATCACTACCACTGCCCTGTCCGCAATGGCGAGAACAGGTCTCTCACATATAGACACGCACACACACACACACACACACATCAAAAGACCTGTACGGTATTTTGTCTTGAGACACTCCTCATTGCTCAAGAGTACAGTATATACCAGACTTTCTTGTATTTTAATGTAAAATCATCTAACTTAAGGCATGAACCAGTGAGAAACAGGTGCAAATGATGACAGATGATCAGGCTGGTGATTAGTATACTGGTGATACTGAATGCCAAGTGGAACAGACGAGAGGGGAAATGAGGGCGCTGCTGAGGTTGTTACATGAAAAAAAAAAAAAAATTTTTGGATCGGTTTAGGTTTTTTTCACAGTAAAACATTTGTTCCAATTTATTTAATGTAATCTACATCATTTCATTTCATTTAATTCAACATGAAGAAATGAGGAGTGGCTCAAGACTTTTGCACAGTACTGTACTGTACTGTATATTAATTTCTCATTAATGCAAACACATCACACCAAAGTCGAGCACATGAAGCAGATAAACACATTTCAGTATGTCCCAAATACTGTAAAATGTTCATTCTCATATCCAGGTGCTGCATTGCAACAGCCTCTCCAGCCAAGTTTCTCGAAGTGGTCCAGAAAGCGGGCCTGACCATCGAGCTCCCCGAAGCGGTGAGGCAGCTGGAGAAGATGGAGACATGCTGTGAACATCTGGAGCGAAGTGATAACTGGGAAACAGCAATAAGAGAGCGCATCGAGTCTATCGGCTCTGCACGACAACAGGGAGCACTGTTTTATGCGTTATAGGCATGGACGTTTGAAGGTTGTGGGTTGAAATCCCCGTGTTAGGACGCAAATACTCAAATTTATTACATTTGGATAATCAAAGTGTAATGCAACTTTAATTACATTTTTTTTTAATGAATTTCCTATGACTATGTAAGATTGTTCTAACGTAAGTGTAGTCCTGAATGTTTTCAAAGGGTCAGTCTGGACTTATCAGACCACATGACCTTTTTCCAATGCTCCGAAGTCCAATCTTTATGCTCCCCAACAAATCGAAGCCTTTTTTTCTGATTAGTTTCATTAATATGTGGTTTTCTTATGGCCACACAGCTGTTTAGTCCCAATCCCGTGAGTTCTCATCACATTGTGCGAGTATGAAAACGCTCTCACTTTCACTATTAAAAATAGCTCTTGTTATAACTGTTGATTTTTTTTTTTCACCAAGTGTTTAACTGACATCAGGTCATGATTTTTTTTTTCCAGACCACAAAGTTGACGGTTCAGCACTATCTTTCCACATTATGATAATGTGTTGAAACCAGTTTCAGTAGTTTAAAATTTCCGTAGTTGTTTTCTTTGCAATAATTTGACCCTTCTGAAATGGCGACTTATTTAAATTTTTTGGCCCTGCAGTGTATATCTTCTGTATGTTTGGCTTTCATATTTGTTCATGAATTAAGTATTAATTACATATTTACATCATGTACCTAAAACTTTCATTCGTCTTAGTGTCTTTTTAAAAAAAAAAAATGTGTGTGCGTGTGTGTCCCCTAATCATTACATGTTTATGGGCCTTGTGTAATGTGTTTGACCTTTTGGACTCAGATAGGACCACAGTATATGATGGCAGTATTATCATGAAATGAAGCTGCAGGCTTGCTGATTTTCAACTTTGTGTTTCCACAATGGTTTACAACTTTGATCTGTCGAAGCAGTGTATTTCCATCAGCTTATGAAGCAAATCAACACGCAAAGCCATGTTAAAGTATTAAAGCACCGCATAAAGTGACTTTAATTGCTGCAGAAATGCATAATCAATAACACTTGTTAAAATACAAGACTAACATTCATATCTTATCACATTCTACATCGGCATCTGACTTTACAAACTGTGTACAAAGGGCATCAGAAGGTTCGGCTGGTGTTCTGCTCCTACGACGATGTGATCCCTGTATGGACTTCTCATTGGTAAGGCTTGAAGTTTGTCAAATGAAGAAGCTTCAGGAGGAAGTCCTTGCCCCTGGAAGGTAGATTGTGAGCGGGAGCGTCGTCTTCTCCTTCCAGACATGAGGGATCAGTGGTGCAGCTTTCTGTTAAAGCAACACGAGAGAGATAGATTTTTACAAGACAGATTTAACCAGTTAAGAAAAAAAAAAGTTTAATAATATATTTGGTTGGAAAAAGAGTAGGCAGTAAAAATATAAAAAAATATTCTGCTTTTTCGGAAAATATTTCTCAGCCTTAAACGTCCCCAGAAAACATTTAGTCAAATAAGAGTAATGTTTATAAAATGAACAAATTTTTGCTTGTAAGGTAAATTTTTTTGTAACTTTTTAAGAAAGTATAACTATCTTCTGTTAGATTTTTAATGAGAAGTAAGTAAGATTGGTTACTTTGTAGCTAATTTCATTCATATCTGTAAAATAATAATTATTATAATAAGAATT
>JAQMYG010000017.1:6168022-6180987 GCA_030014215.1 Clariallabes teugelsi
AAGGCAGTTCTGAAGGCGAAAGGGGGTCAAACACCGTATTAGTATGGTGTTCCTAATAATCCTTTAGGTGAGTGTATTTTGTCATTTTTCATCGGTTTTTAAACTTCCCACAGGAAGAATAAACATCTTGTATATTGGTCTGTCCGTTCATCTTTGAGGGTTCAGTTTTCATAGTCTACTTTCCTTTTTTTCAAGTAAAACATGCACGTTTCGTTTGTTTTTTTCCGCACTTTGTCTCTACACGGTCTATCGCTTTGATCAGCTAACTCGAGGAAAAAAGCTTTGAGTATTACATTAATTAATTTCATTTGATCATCTTTGATCATCTTTTTTTAATGCCCACTTGTTAAAAAATGTTGGGTCTGACTTATCAAAATTCTTTTCTTCTAAGTCTAATGTAGATATTAATTTAGCTATATGCGATATATTTTGTTATTTTTCTCACTGTAAACATAACATAGAATATATAGGGAATGTATGTATTTTACTGGGGAAATATTATATTCATAAATGTAAATTTTCTTTAAAAATTCCCAAATATACATAATTTTCTTTGCGATTTTAACTGCCTAATTACAATATAAAAATATTAATACCAAAAAAGTGGCAAATTTATGAAATTGTATAATGATATGATGAACACTATGCAAATTTTGATTTACTAAATCTGTACCCTTCTATATATTTCGTCTGTACTTTTTTTACGTCGTTTAATGTCTTCCTATATTGTTTTTATAATCAATGTCATCCGATTTTATACTTTAATGTTGAAGTTAATTGTTTACACTTGCAATTAAAAAAATATTTAATCGATAGCCTTGGTTGTGGAAAGCCAAAAGGGTCCATAAAAAACAACAACCCAGTAACACAACACCCTCATAAAAATATCTTATTTCTAAGAAGATTAAAGAAGAATGTATTACTCACCTTTTTTTTTTTTTTACTTTATTTTTTTTTACTTGTGGTACAAGTACAAGCTTTTTGTCAGCAACTTGTAAATTATATTTTTTATTTTATTCATGAATCTTACAATTTCACGTTAAAGGACACCTTCATCTTTTTCCGCCATAGTAACAAATCATTTGAATACTTTGTCAACTTCTATATTTTAATGGCCAAGTACTACATTTATAAATGTAAATTTTCTAAATCAATTCCTAAAATCACCTTTCCTCAAAACCTTTTAAACTCTCTAAATCTAATAGAAAACCACAAATCTTCTCTGCGATTGTCTCGACATTCTGATTTAATTAGTGGAACACCGTGATGTTTTTTCTGCTATTTAGTAATTAGTTAATCTCCCCCCAATATTTTGTTAAGTTTTTGTTATACTGAATATTTTCTATTTAACTGTGGTTAGTTAATTGAATAATTAAATTTTATACAGAAAAAAAAAATCACCAATTAACAAACAGCACCTCAGATTAGAGCTGTTTTGAAGGCTTTACAGAGGTGCTGTTAATTGGTGAATTAACATATATCCACACAGTGCTGTGAAAATCTATACAGTGGAAAATTTCTGCAATACATTTGCTTTTTTCACATACGAATGGATAAACAGATTTTACATCTGCATGATCTTAAACAATACTGGTTTTCTTGGAGAAAGACAGCAAGACAGAACGAGAGATCTCGAGCATCATCTTTATTTCATCCATCCATCTGTTTATGACATAAAACATTTTACGTGTGGCCTATATTATCCTAAGCAAAAGAACATTATTTAAACCTTCATCAGTATAACAGAGTTCTGCATCCACAATCTAATACAGATTTTATTTTAGAATTAAAGGTTTTGCAATGAATTATGGCTTTGGTCAGGGATAAAGTCAGCGTCTTTTAATTAACACAGTTCAAATACATTATTAACCCATCCATTGACACTTTGTGGTTTAAACAGCCATTTCTTTAGTTATGAATGTTCAAATGAAATGGTGAGAGCGTTTAAACACAAATCAGAAACCAATTACTATAAAAATATGTAGTAAATAAAACTTAATATCTAAATAATCGGTGTAAACAAGTGGTTGCATTTTTTAAAATTCAAGTTATCATGGAGGTGGTTTAGGAAAGACATATTCCACAAATTACAGTCAGGTAAATCAGGTAGTAAATCTAGTAAAATACTGTATGGCGTAGTTTAAATTATTATTACTATTTATGCTCTTTCCAGGCCAATTTCACAATGTAGATTTAAAAAGTCTAGCAAAGAGATCTGAAAACCATTCCTCACTCCGTGGGTGGAAAACTGGAAAATACTTATTGTCAGTGCAAAAGTTTCCACATTCCTGCTATCATAAATCATATTCCATCCAGTGAGAGGGGAAAAAAATATATATAATTTCATTACTAACATCATCTAAAGAATCTCTGTGTCTCCTTAATTAAAATGTGACGAGAAAGTTTTTAATGTAGTGGTCATATATGGTAATGAAGGAAGATTAAACAGATTTTTCATCAGTTTTGTCTATTTTTGTTTTCCTTCTCATCTTAAAATTGTCCCAAATATTTCCCAGTGCATGTGTGAAAGAATCAAATCTCTCCCCCCTCCCCAAAATGTTGCTCCCTCTGGTAAGATGATTGTGTGTGCCGAAATTTGTCTCTTAAATTCTAGAATGCTCTGTGTGTGTGTGTGTGTGTGTACTGTATGTGTGTGTGTGTACTGTATGTGTGTGTGTGTACTGTGTGTGTGCACTGTATGTGTGTGTGCATGCTACTGCAGTGTCACAGTCCAGTCGGTCCCTGCATTGAGGTCAGGTTTATGCAATGTTACCACTGACGCTGTAGAATCAAAATCAAACTCCACAGCAGATGCGGCACCACCTAGGAAAAGCATGGACAATAATGCAGATAACATTAACACATTTTTTTGTTTTTGTTTGCATTAGTAAGGCAATCAGTGCATGTTTTGAAACTGATATTAATTTCTCTATTTGGAACAGGACAGATAAAAGAAAAGTCAGGGATGTGATCACTTGATCACCAAATCATAAACAGCTGTGGCACTTGGAAACTCATCATATTATCATCATCATCTTTCAACCACTAAAGTACCCATAAAATCTTTATCCGTAAATCGGCATTTCTCAAAACAGTACTTTAATGTTGAGAATAAATCCATGAAATGTGTTCTGCTTCATGCTCCAGATGTTGTACGATGGAAAATATGTGACCACATTTGCTAAAGCACATTTTGACTGAGCTCTTGTGACAAGGATCAGGATACAGAGCAAACAAGCTAAAGAGAGTGAAACAACTGAAGAGAAAAAAAAAAAAAAAAACACACACACACTGACCTTCAGCCTTCGTGGAGACAGAAGATGGACGAGTGGCTCCAATTATTATGATCTTCTCTATCCAAGCTGCTGTGGTGAACTTTGAATCTGGAGCCAGATTACTGAGGAACAAAAAAATAAATCAATGGAAGAAACAAACAATCAAATAACTACAACAATTAGAACAGCCTAAAAGTTCAAACTACAGCAACATGAACAGCCTATTAGGTACTGTATGGACCAATTTAAGTATCATAAAGCCAACTTCCAGTAAAGGATGGAACAAATCGAATGAAAAGGTTGAAGGACTGAAACAGTTTGAACTACAATATTGTGAACAGCCCATAAGGGACAGGATAGAAAAGTTCAAACTACAAGAACATGAATAGTCCATAAATTACACAAAGGTTCAAACAATAACAATGTAAACAGCCCATACACATGGGAATAGTTCACGTGACAACAAGAACAGCCAACACAGAAAAACTTGGAATGAAAAATAGGAAAAATGCTACAACAGAGTGAATAGCTTATAAATAAAAACACTTCAAACGCCACAACATGATCAGCCCAAATCATGAAATAGTTCAAATGACAACATGATCAGCCAACATGTATAAGGGAAAGAATAACTTAGAATAAAAAGAAGAAAAACCGTGTGTAGAGCTCATAAAAGTTGGAATAGTTCAAACGACAACAATGTGAGCAGCACATAGGGAACCGAAAAGACCTTAAAGAAAAGGTGAAACTACAATATGAGAAAAAGTAAATGGTCTCGTTTGGGTTGAAATGTATTAAGGACAAACTGCCCATTAGGGATGAAACAGTTCACTGGTTTGATACAACAAATAAAGAATGGAAACCCCAAAACAATTCAAAACAAAAAAACTACAAGAAACATAAAGAACTACAAACTACCAACTCTAACTTCAACAAAGAAATTTACGAGGCTTATAATAGAAAGACCATAAAAGCGTCAATAATAAAATGACCAAAAAACAGACCATAACTGAAGGAACATTTAAAAGAAGCCTACAATATGATTAACAAGGAATCATTTAGTTTTTGCACTTGGCACATAATTTTACTACAATCCAGTTCTTTTTCAGTGTACAAATCAATTTTTTTTCAATGTACATAATGTGACAAAAGTTTACAGCTAAGGTTTTTCTATAGTTTTCTATATTTCAATATTTAAGTTATGTATTTTTTTTTTTTTCTATTTTCAATAGCTATGTTTTTCTATAGCTAAGTTTCTCTATGTTCTATTTCTTATTTTACTCCATAATTTATCTTTTATTTTTACTTTAAGGTCACGACCGGTCGTATAATTATTTCACTGCATATCGTACTGTGTATGACTGTGTATGTAAGAAATAAAATTTTTATTTGATTTGAATTAGTCTATAATAAAAGAACTATAAAACAACAAGTAAAATAATTTAAAAAAAAAACTGTAATAGAAAGACTGACTGAAACTACAATATAGTGATGGGATAGTGTCACCATTTTTTGTTGGATATTGAAGAACAGTCCGTAATGGAAGAAAGAGTCATAACTACAAAGGATGTAACCAGCTAAGATCAGCTTATAATGCAAGGAACAGTTGACGTGAATAAGTAAATTCATTAAGACTACACAGGGCTGATCTCTTTGCTGGAAATTATATAGAGGAAGAAGCCATGAAGCACTGTGTAGTATAGCAGAATGCAAGACAATTTATTTCACTCTTTAATAACCTAGAAAGTCAGGGATCTATGTTTTTTTTTTATATATGTAGGTGGAGAAATATAAATCACACACACCTCGAGGTAAGCACATTATTAGAGAAGTGCAGTTGCCTGTGGATAAACTGCTTTTCTTTTTCGAAGTTGAAGGTGTGGAAATCATCAATGTAGAGCTCTCCTTCAGCGGTGCCCTAGAACAAAAAACACACAAGACATACAGTGATAATCATAGAACGTTTTTAATGACATTTTGGGTTGCATCTGATGCTGTGCTCTACAAGTCATTCATTTTAATTAAATGTAATTACATTTAAGCAGGCTTATTAAGACTTGGGTGATGTAGGAAAAATATATTGAAGCATTGAGCATTAAACAAAACTGAACCAAAGCTCGAGCGTCCTCTGTGACGAGTGTACCTGAGCACTCAGTGCCACGTAGAGAGTGTAGGGGTCGTTCTCCATACAGGAAGAGGATCTCCTGATGCGGTCCTTCCTGCTGATGATGGAGCCACCACGTTGAAACACTGGAATCTATCGAGGTGGGAAAGGGCGAGGCTATCAGTTTGGTGTCTTATGCGGTAATGAGGTGTTACTGGATGTAGCATTATGTTCTGACATAAACATCAGTAGTATGCAGTGTAACTTAAGGAGGACAACTTGATATTGAACTTACTGAGCTCATGGTGACTGGAATGTGGCGATTCTGAGCCCCCTTGTGTTTTCGGAATGTGTGAACATCATACCAAACCTGCAAAATAAACCAAGCAATATGGTTTATTTCACTATAATCAATTTTTATTTGTATAATCTTTATAACGATTATGTTCCTGGTGACACTGAAGAGTGAGATTATAAATTAGTACATCATCCAGGTATAGAAGAGTATCATCAAACAGTGCTAACAGTAAGTATGAGCAGAAAATGTGTATGATTAAAAGGTGAAGCAAGTTTGAGACTTGGGTATAAACAGTTAAGGTTAATTTGAAGCTAGTCTGCACCTCTCCTTTCCCAGGCAGGTAGGCTGTGATACTCTTTGCACCCTCATCAGTAACAGGGTGGACAAGCAGATGTTTACCTGTTAAACATGACAAGTAAGATGTTTATTAAAGAAATGACTGAGAAATTCTATATCCTTTAATATAAATCTGGTGCAGTTTATTTACACTCACCAATTAAATACTCATTATCAATGGCGAACGTGGCTGGTTCCTCAGGAAAATCCACCCACAAAGGCCTGGGTGTGATCGAAGCGGGCCAAACAGAAAGAGAAAGAGTAAGGTATAAAGCTAGAATGCATCATATCATAGAGAATCTCAGATAAGATGTCTGTAGTAGAGACAGCCATCTGTTTTAATGTACAAGAATATCTGAATGGAAATGTGTAGAACAGATGGTGTAAATAAAAATAAGGGGAAAAGCAGTATTTTGAATAGATCACCATGTAAAGGATGTGTGTTCCAGTCACACCACAGCTACCACGGCTACTAAAAACTACCATACTACATGAATGCAAAAAAAAAAAAAAAGGGTACCAACAATGAACATTTACAAATACTGTACCTCAATGTCTCGAGCTATCTCATTATAGCTTGCCAATGATTAAAAGTAGATATATCCCAGGTGAAATATTACTCAAGTAAAAGTCATCATTTTTCACTTCTACATGAGCAAAAGTATTCACCTTCAAATTTACGTAAGTATCAAAAGAACTGAGTTGTATTAGTTCAATACTGTTGATACTTAAGTAGTGAACTTGTATTAGCTCACTATAGCCTTGACATCATAGTAAGAGTCTCTTTCTCTCTCTCTGGACATTGCATGTGCTCTTTCACTGTGACATCTCCACGTCTTATTTCAAACACCTGCTACACAGCTAAGCGTTTCAAAGAGGGAAGGCAAATCACGCATTTACAGTATAACAGTCAGCGGTGGCAATATTGCTGCTTGCAACGCTACAAACCATTGTGCAGAAATGTAGTGAAGCAGAAATAACGCATTTGTTCAACATTGTAGTGAAGTTAAAGTTAAAAGTATACCTTAATAAATCTATTCAATACTATTGCTACTAGTACTCAGTACTATTTACCTTAATAAAATTGGTTGTCAATATATGCCATGCTTGTGTGTTTAAGTTTTTATACAGATGGAGTCAATATTTCCAAAAAACAACAACAACAACAATAACAATAACAAATAAAATCTCCATGTCAAACAGCAAGACCCACCTCATGACTGGCTGTCCGGTGCGATAGGCATTGTAGAAGAGTTGGTACCAGTAGGGCAGTAGGGCATATCTCTGTAGTATCGCTTCTCTGATCAGAGCCGTGTTTTCTGGCCCAAACAGCCAAGGTTCACGACGCGGGGTATCCAAGTGGGCATGACAACGGAAAAACGGCTGGTATGCACCAGCCTGGTACCAACGCACCAACAACTCAGCGCTCGGATGTTTAAAGAAACCACCAACATCAGCTAGAAAAAGTGATCAAAAATGGTTATATCATTTACAGGTAAAAAACGTACAAAGAACTATAATAAAGTGTAATCCGGCAAATATATATCTAGTTTATACCTCCACAGAAGGAAATGCCAACGAGTCCAAGACTTAAACACATGGGGATGGATATTTTCAGATGGCCCCATTCAGCTGCGTTGTCTCCTGTCCATATTGCACCTAAAGAATAAGAAATACAGAGAATAGAAAGAAAAAGTACAAAGAAAAATTGTAAAGCACCACAAAAAAAAAAAAAAAAAAAGATTACTAAAACTCACCATAGCGCTGGGATCCTGCAAAAAAGGCTCTGGAAAGTACAAACGGCCTTTCTGTGCCACCAGAGCGCTGGATCAAGCCTTCAGCAGTCGCCATGTGCTAAAAGATTAAAGAATGTCAACAGAAAGCTAACTGGTGTCCTAAAACAATTTATACATATATATAAAATTTTATACTGTACAGTTTAAACTGGACTAATACATACTGTATGTTATATATTCTCCACAAAGTTGTACTCAATATGTGAGATTTATTATTTTGTCACATTATTTTGACAGTCGTGTGTAGAATGGCCGTCGGCTAAATTTACCTCATCATTACCTCAGACTGTTATGTATTTCTGTAGCTTATTTTCACAGATACTGTGACCGCAAAATGTTCACTTTTAACAGTTTATTAATATAAATCTATATATTTCTGTAAGGTGAATTATAGAGATTTTAAGCAGTTAAATCAATTAAATCGTAATTTTGGAACAGGAATTGCAGTGGAAATGAAGAATTAGTACAGCTGACATGAAAGCCTGATATTGAAACACAAAATTAGCCAAACTAGCACAGTTATCTAAGGAATAAAGAGCTTCTGATGAAAAAAAAAATAGAACAAGACAAGACAAAAAAAATAAATAAAAAAAATCAGGCTAGCATACTATTTTGCTGTTGCTAATACGGTATTTGTCAGCTGGCATTAAATAGTCAGTTAATTAGCACAGTATCAACATCATGCTTATGTACGGAAGAAGATTAAAACAACAGTAAAATATATTTGATTTTAATCCCAAAATTCTGAGAGAATTTCCTTAGAAATCTGACTTTAATCTCAGATTTTTATTTATCTCAGAACTCCCAGTTTATTCTCAGAATTCTCACTTTTTTACTAGAAGTAGAAGTTAGTCAGTTCAAAATTCAGGGTTCAAGGGTTAAGGTTTTTATTTGTCAGTGCCACCATATGTGCAGACATACTGTACATAGGAATAGTTTCTCCTTCTTCTCACTCATCACGTGTTTACATTGTCGATGCCATATGGAAAGTTTGTGTAAAAAAAAAGCCAGAATTCTGATATTAAAGTCATAATTCTGAGAAAAAAGTGTATTCTAAAAAAATAAAATAAAAAAAAAACGTCTGATATTTTTTCAATGAGGGTTTTTTCAACTGATGTGTAGTTTTAATAACTTGTGTTTCTTTGTACCTGACTTTTGGTCTTTTTATTTTAAAAGCAAAAGACTACATTACAATATTTTTGTTGTTTACATAATGTTTACAACATGGTGAGTTTGTGTAAGATTTAATATGAGTACTCTACATGTCATTTAAAAAAGCACTGGTGGCTCAGTAGTAGGTGTTTCGCCTGCCATGTGGAAGGCTTGGGTTCGATTCTCAGTCAGTGCCCAAACCCCAGCCACTGGATGCAGTGCTGGTGGTCCCAGCACGGATTAAATGGGAGGGTTGCGTCTGGAAGGACACCCGGCATAAAACCTGTCCCCCAAGCTTGTATGTACGGACCGGATGGTCTGCTGTGGCGACCCCTTGCAGGGAGCCGGCGAAAGGCCAACAACAACAACTCTACATGTCATTTAAAACACAACTAAAGACATGCTTATAAGCAAGCAATAGGATGCTATAAAAATTCTAACCTGATCTTTTACTTCTCTAAGATTAAAGAGCTCTCAGAGGGCACCTCATCTCCTCTTATAGTTCCTTCTGCTCTTCTCCAATCCCTGCCCCTGAACTATTTAATTCTGCTTAAGAATTGATGAGTTTGAGTCATTTATCTCTTACCACATACAACCCATAAAGATTGTGCACATCTCTGTTCTCCCAGCTGCCAAACAGTGCGTCTTTGTGCATAGTCACCTCTGGCCCGTTAAACACAGATGGCTCGTTCATATCGTTCCACGTATACAGGTTCTCCATGGAACCCTGGCCAGAGCAACAAGGAACAAAAATCTCAGTTTCGAATCTGATGTTCACATTTTAATTGCGTGCATTACAATAGATTTTTCTAAGGACCAGGTCTGAACTCTGAAAAAAGTGCAACATTTACCCTCAGTAGTAAAGACTGAATGAGAGTTTATTTACCTTATACTGGTCATAGGCAAACTGGCTGGACCACCAGGCCCTCATCTCTGGGTTGGTGAAGTCAGGATATCCAGCACTTCCTTCAAGAGAAAAGTAGAACCTGGTTTGGTGCTGCATTTAATCAAAGAACTGTAACTGATTTCATGCTAACAGTACTATACAAATGACGAACCTGGCCAGCACCAGCCTTCATAGTCTGCTCCGTCTTTGTTCTTGGAATAAAAGTTCTTGGAACCAATTTCATTGTGAATCTTGTAACCACTGTCCACTTTGATGTGAGGATCTACAATGGTTACCATCTGAGGAAAACAATATTGCACATTATTATATTTTATATACAGCAGCTAGTTCCGACTGAGTAATCTTAGGCCAGGAGTTTTAATAATAGAGCATAACTATATGTTTCACTCTGCATCACAGGTGTTCTAATAATCGTTAATTACAATTAATTAAGTCGTTCCGAATTGAGTCTGAACCGTCCGTGTTATTTTGTTCACAGCTAACACGAGGTACAAAGTTATCTAGCTTCTAACACAACTGTCGGTCAATAGCTCAATGCTAGTTCTGCCAGGAGCAGAAGGATATATCTTCGTGGTGCAAAACACATATCGAACACCTTGCGTCTTTTCCCCATGAGTCCCTGAAGCATTTCTTTGGGCTGCGGGAACTTCTGAGGGTCCCAGGTGAAGTAGCGCTTGCCATCCGTGTGCTCAATGTCCAACCAGATGAAGTCGTAGGGGATGTCACGCTCATCAAAACCCTGATCGACAGCCTTTACATCTTCCTGATCGTTGTAGTTCCAGCGAGACTGATGGTATCCAAGAGTGGAAAGAGGAGGGAAGGCCTGTGTGCCTAAAACAGCCACGAGCAAAAAATAGATTAATGTGTAATAGTGTTTCTATAAAAAACACTATTACACACAAAGACAAAGTTATACACATGTGTACTTGTTAATAAAGTGTATCTTATCTCATGTTAACATATGTAATAGGAATTTAAAGTTATATTTCCATAAATATAAACAAACTAGTGGTCAAATTTTAACCACCACAATCCTGACCAGACAATTACTAAAGATGAATGAATGACAGCATTAAATGCTTCACTATAAATGCATAGTTTGTTTTCAGACCAATGAATGTGGTCTTTATTTGTTCTATGATCCTCAGGACCTGTCCGTCTTGTTCATATGCCACAAGGAATTTGCAATTTTGTGTATTTCTACTTAAAATAGGATGAAAAAATAGACAGCATGTCGATGCAATTAGATTAATCGACCACTTGTAATGACATTTACAGCAGCCAGAAAGTCACTTTAGGAATATAAATATTGCATTACTAAGTATGCAAATTAATACATCCAGAGGGGATGTTTTAGATTTGCATAGTGCTGTTTAAACCAGTTGAAGACAAAATGATACTTTACTGAAAGTTTGCACGTTAAACAGAGCATCTGAAAAGGTTTTTAATTGACCTAGATATCAAAATGCACACCAATATATATACACTATTTTATTCATATCATTTTAAACTTGGCTCTCTACCTTGTTTAGTGTAATAAGTGACTTGAGGTATATACTCTTCTTAATATTGGAACTCATGGACTCATTAATTATGGTATTAATATTATATTAAATTACAGTAGAGTATTATACGCACATATTATATGACCATACCTAACTGTTCTGTCACTTTTTCCTCTCTCTCTCTCTCTCGTGCTCCTAGTCTGCAGTGATCCAGACCTCCTCTGCCCTCTAGACCTATCTGACTCATCCTGGTGCCTCGCTTCTGGTTGGAGATCTTGTTGCATGTTCTCTGATCACTCCTAACTGCAGTCACTCAATAGTTCAGTACTGAGTTTTGTACTTGAGCCTTTGTGACAATAACCATTGTTAAAAGTGCTACATAAATGAAACTTAATGTAAAATGTTGAACTAAACTGTAGCTCTTAATGTAACGTACACTTTATGTGCGGTTATTTGTGTGCCTCTATGTGTTTTATTTGCTCATTTGCATGTGCACCTGTTAGTGAGGCGTATTGTGTAAAAACGTCGCTGGGTGTGGGTCCGAGCATAATGAAGACGTCGATGATGCCGCTCTCGGAGATCCAGCGAACATCTGTCTGTGGAACTTCGCTGGAACCCTGGACAAACTCCAGCATCTTGCCAAACGTTGTCTGCAACCGTGTCCACACATACAAAGTAAACAGTATTAAACGTCACTGTTTATTTCCTGACTGAAAGTAAGCACCCAGCCCTAGAGTCTCACCAAAGTACTGGAGGTGATGTCCACCCAAGTCTCGGCTGCATTCAACCAGAAGACACCCATGGTGCGCTGAGCATTGTGGGATATGATCACAGGCACAGAGCCGTACAGGGCCATGGGGTTGTGCAGCTCGTACTGGAACACGTCCAGGTTGTAAAGCCGATACGGGTCAGTCCCACTGAGGACGCAAACAACCGCGCACAATTAATGAACGCGGACATGTTTTGTTCTTTTCGGTTTAAAGCATTGCAAATCAGCAGAACGCTTACTCTGTGTTCTTCAGTCTGAGAGAGTCCGCGTGCTCGGGAATGCCGTAAACATGTTCCACTCCTGGAAAAGAGAAGTCTAGGCTAATGGATGTCGGACCTGAAGGAGCAGAGGATGAAGAGGCAGAGGTTAGTGTTTAGAACAAAACGTGTGTTCGGATCAGTAAGATTTAGGTTAACTGGGTTGTTCGTGATCACGTGCATGAATGTGTAAGATAATAAATGACTGAATGTATACAGTGATGCTGGTTTTAGAGTGAGCACCATTGGGCTTTGAGTCACTGTGGGTTTTAAATGTCTCCTCCCACATGCCAGGATTCTCTTCTTCTTCTCCCTCTTCAACCTGGAATAGAGAAACAGATTAAACAGATGGCAGACGGATTAGCGGAGAGACGGTCAGACAGGTTGACAGACAGGGAAACATTTATACAGTAGGTACGGAAAGTATTCAGACCGACTTAAATTTTTCACTCTCTGCTATATTGCAACTTAAAAAAGTTCATTTTTTCTTCATTAATGTACACACAGCACCCCATATTGACAGAAAAACACAGAATTGTTGACATTTTTGCAGATTTATTAAAAAA
>JAQMYG010000017.1:6183271-6193644 GCA_030014215.1 Clariallabes teugelsi
ACACAGGTTTGGTGTTTTGGTTTCACATTACACTCTCACGAGACCTCCAAATTGTGAGGGGAATCCTGGTGACGCAGCGGGGTCAGCTAATCTCGTTTAAAGAGAACCGGGAAGACGTCTGGGGGAAACCATGCTACATGGTGTTTAATGCGCGCTTGAATAGACGCCATTTTTTCTCAGAGCTGTACTGGACTGTGACCTCTGTCTCTTTGAGGATTTTCCAACAGGATATTCACCAACAGGACTGTACTGCTTTACAGGACAGCCATTGTACAATAAACGCGAGCTACTTCTGCGATTTGTTCCCACCTACAAATTTTTTTAGATCCGCGGTCCGTTTGTATCTGTGGAAATTCGTAACTTTAATGTTCGTAAGTCAGGGACTTACCCGTACTCAATGATTGATCTGTTTAAGGAGACGTGTTTATTAACCTCTTCACCCTCATTAATTCATATGGAATTAAATTACATGATGTAGATTCGCCAGCCTGATCATCTGTCATCATCTGCATCTCACTGGTTCATGAATTAAGTTAGATGTTTTTTATGCCTGAATGATTCACAGGTCACTGTGTGGCTTAACAAACCAAAAAAACCATTCCTCTGAAACTGCTCAGGTAAAGGGACTAGACTGAAAAAGTCCTGGAGAACTATTCCTCGAGACTGCATAAAAAAAAAAAATACATGAAGAAAATACTATTGGATTAAAATATGAAGAAGCCAGGGGTGACTCAAGACCTTTGCACAGTACTGCATTTTTTCACGCACACATGATAACACAACACATCGAAGGCATTACCTAGAGAACACGCTCTTGATCGAGTCCCACATGCTACCGAAAGTGCTTGTTATTTTTTGAGAAATGCTGGAGGGAAAGGAGAGAAAGAGAGAGAGAGAGAGAGAAAAGTAGAAAAAATAATAGAGGGGAAGAAATAAAGGGAAAAATTTAGAAGTTTGTGGAGGCTTTATAACAATGTACATATTTCAGGAAAATATCAAGTAAACAAGAGGAGAACAAAGATAACAGACAGTGATCTTAAGAGGAAATAAAACATTTCTGAACTCCCAAAGAAAAGCATGAAAATAGCTTTCTTAAAACTAAACGTTTCTAACTTTTATAACATTAACATTGTTACAGACAAACTAAAACAGGAAGGTTCAAACCAGTAAATTTGTATTCGGAATGTGATTTATGCCTAGATTTATTATTGAAACGTCCTTTAAAATAGAATACGCATGCACATGGGCTGAGTTTCCAACACATTTCAATCCCAGCACAAAGATCAGTGCTAAATGATTTAGAATCACTCTCTCGCAGTTATGATCCCAGTTTATTTCGCTCTCAGTGAAGCCGAGAAGCTTCGATTAATCAAGTTGTGATTATACAGAGTGACAGGATTACGGGGAACCTCACGTGTCTTTGCGTAGACGCAGGTGCTCGAAGGCCAGCAGGCCGCGGGAATTGAGGGACAGCAGGACCTCGGGACCTTCCACGATGTCGAGGCGGAAGGGTTGGGCGCTGACGATCAGCCGCTGTTCATTTTCGCCCAGAGAAAGCACCACGCCGTTCTCGTCCTGAGTCACAACCGTCATGCTGAAACCACACAGAGTATAGAGGAGAAGTCAGTCAAACATTCACTCTTCATTGTAATCCGTTAGTTACAGATTTTACCATAGTATAAAAAATTTAGGTCAGCTGATGACCTGAATGTACTGAATGACCAGGTTTTTCTATCAAAGGATCTTTTTCTTCACTCATGGCGTGGGCATATTCCAAGATGACGATGCTAGAGTCCAGACCTTAACCCCACTAAAAATGTTTGGGATGTGCTGAAAAAGGCTTTACGCAGTGGTCCGACTCTCCCATCATCAATACAAGATCGTGGAGAGAAATGAATGTGACTCATGAATGGAAATAAATGTTGCGACATTGCATAAGTTTAGCAAAAGCATGGCATAACCGCAATCAAAGCAAAAGACGGTCCAATGAAATATTAGCATATCTGCCTTTTTTTTGCAGTGTATATGTGCACGTTTTAAAAATGCTGGTTTTGATGAATGATTTTTCATGATTCAAAACCTTCATCTACATGCCACTTGACTCACGGTTTGGTAGGAGGATCAGCGATGAGGACGTCCCGGACCTCGTAACGAGGTCTGAGAGGTTTCAGCTCGTTGATTTTAACCCGTGTCATGTTGCCCTGCAGCCTGTACAGCTCCAACAGCAGACGCACCTACACACACACACAGACACACACAGACACGACGGCACAGCAGATTCTTTCACAGCAAGCCTTCAGTGATACAAGTACCCGCTCTTTACTTCCATGGTGAACAGAAAAGCATCTCTAATCAGATAATTACTACTAAATTATAAGTGAGTGTATATATGAATGAACAGATGTAATAGTGACAATGTATCGTTCTCTGACCTTGTTGTTATCATTAATGAGCTGCAGTGTGATCCTGGAGTCGCTGAGCTCCAAGGTATCTAGCAGAGCCCTGTATGGAGACTGACTTGGCTTCAGTTCCCTCTGACGCCTACACACACACACAAACACACACACACACAAACACACACACAGACAACATTATAAGCTAACCGTCAGGCATCAGTTTCTGTGTAAATATGAAACCAGAAAGTGTTTTTTAATGCTGATATTCCTTGCTCATACTCACTTGCAGAAGGCGCTCTGCTCACACGTTTTGAAGTTACCACGATCCACACCCTCGACGCCAAAACAAAGCACCAGCAGCACCATCGGCACCACTAGCACTCGTCCCATCCTGTACAGTGACAAAATATCCGAACATCATCCTGAATTTCTTATTTTGCATAAAAGGGATGCTCACAATGAATAACATTACTGTACTGGTTTAATTGTCATTTTAATGTAACCAAGTTTAACAAGACGGCCTTTGTGACTTAAACGCACTAAATAAGTCTATCATAAATAAGATAATGAAAGACCTGCATGAACTGCACTGACCTAATGTTCAAGGTGTTCAAGTCAAACTGGGACTTTTAATTATAGAATAATAGAAAACTCCCTTTATTTTTTCTATATAATCCCCTGCTACACTAATGCACTTATCCCAGCGTTTCACTAGTACTTGTACACCATCTTAAGTAGAAAGTTTTCTCAGTACGCCGGAGCCATGATTGGTCTGCCTGCATCACTTCAGGTCAGAACTTCCTCAATAGCCAAAACGTGGAAACGGCTTCGAGTGAGGTCAGGACTATAAAGCAAAATGCAAAAACTCCCAGCTGAGTTTCTGTAACACGCAAGTGGTGCAGTGGGCAGTATGAGGTCATGCATTGTTCTGCAAAACCAGGCTTTTTTTCCCATTAAAACCCTTAAAATCTGTCCCCGCAACACAGCACTGATTAATGAACAATTAAAAAAAAAAACGAACTGCTTAAACAGACGTAGTGCAGTGTGCATCAATGGAGGAGGCTTCAGACATCAAACAGTGTATTTGTGTTCTCAGATATGTCAGGTAGAACCAGAGTTATCATTAGTTTTAAATAATGTAAATTATCCTGCTACCGGAATATGGAAATGACGTTGCATAAATGTTGAACTCACAAAATGCTCGTATTCTTATTTATTTTTGATCACACAAACAAACAAGAACAACCCTAAAATCACATGATCATATGTACGAGTGCTATTTCTTTCAGTTCCTTATATTGCCTGGAAAACAGTTTGTGCTAAAGGATATGTCACTCTATATCGCACAATCCTGACCCTTATATATGTTGATGGTATCAAATCACTAGTGGAAGACTTGTCAAAAGTCCCGGTTTGACTTGAACGCTACTCATACGTAAGGGTTAAAAGAAATCAATGCACTCCTGCCAGCCAATTAGAAACGACCATCTCCTGTGACCCTGATATACACTGCATTTGATGATGATGATGGTTAAACATTAACCAAAAGTGAAAAACGGCCAAAATAGTATAACCGGCTCTAATATATAACGATTAATACTTTTTTTTTTATATATATAAAAACAAAAACAAAACACGACGACCTCGCTTGAGTATCCATTGTTATTATTATTACCATCTCTTGTTAACCCAATAACCGGAAACAGAATGGTCAATTTCATGCCGTAAAATGTTAGTAAAGAAAACAATTATAATTTTATTAGTAGTATAAACGTTAACCTAGTGAAATAATATAACAATAATCCTCTTAAAGAGCTGACAATGACTGTACCTGTCAGAGGAAGGCGCCATAGTTACTGCTCTGTCTGAACTTTGACCCCGGGTTAGTCACGTGCACGAGATTTATTTTTTTTTTTTTTAAATATACGTATATATGTTTATATTATTATTTTTAAATATCAATTTAAGTGTTTTGATGTGTTTGAAATGAACCGTGTATGAAAAGTGTGACGTTTCATTTATATTAATAATTTATTTCTGGAATAGTTCGAGGATTGGCGGTTGCGCGTGATAAGTTGACGACGTCATGGCGCGTATAAATACGGAGCAGGCTCGCGTGTTCGGTCTTTCGCCATGGATGTCGGTTGGGCTCTGCGTGAAGTGTGGCGGTGAATTTTCGTGCGCATGCCCAGCTCGCACACGGGTCTAGATGGCGAGGTGTATGATGAGTTGAGTGCTGTCTTTCGTCGAAAGCTCCCGCAGTGATGTACGTGTACATTGTGTACTTTGTCTGTTTTTTTTTTATACTGTTTGTCATTTTATTTATATTGTCCTTTTTTACGGATTTAAATTTGTGTATTCGTGAGAGGATAGGTGGCGTTAAAGAGCCTCGGTGTTCGTTCTTATGGACGCCATTTTGTTTGACGGTTAAAAGTCCCCAAAATTGTAAAAAAAAAAAAAAAAAAAAAACTCCACTAACAAATGGGTTTAAACTTTCTTTTTCTATACGATAATTTTACTGTTTTTTTTAAATCTGAAATTTCCATTAATTTAGTTTTTTAAGCTAAATTGTTAAGGCTTTTATTTAAATCCGAGTCTGTAAACCTCCTTTCTTGGCATGCACGTAGTTTGCTCAGTACTCGTGTGTGTATGTATGGAGGAACAGGATCTCCAGTGCTATGTCTTCGGTACCAGCATGCTTTCCTATCGGCTGGTTCTATCCTCAATCACTGGTACATTTGTTTAATGAAAGATCTGCAAAAATGACTCAAGCATTAGTGATCCATTGATTAGAAATATTTCTATAGATTCATGAAACTGATGGTAGTTTTGGTGTATTTCCTTTGTTCCAGGTTGATGCTGGTGAACACATTGCATTGATGTCAGAGGTGGTGTTCAGGGTAGGTTCTGTTTTTCCCTCCCATACTTTAAATGCAGTGCCCTGGCATTTGCTGCCATGTGTGGCTGATTTGTGTTTTCTGTTCTGTCCTTTGGGTGACTTGTATCTTCGGTGGTTAAATCAGTAAATATTAAATCTTAGGATGTACAACTTTGTTTTTAGCCTCCTATAAAGTCCACCCTCCTCATATTGGCACACACAGTATTTCCTGTGCCTGTGTGTGTAATCTAAGGAGGTACATTATCCTGTCATAATATAGCTGGCATCAGGAATTGTGGTTTCTTTTGCCAGCTATCATATTGAGACAGTTTTGCTGTGTGGTCAAGGTTTTGTGCTAGACATGATCTGTATCTAATGCAGACTTTTTCTTCCTTTCAGGTGCACATGGAGCTCTTCTTGACTGAGGTGGGAGGTAACTGAGTAGTTTTATTAGAGGATGCTTTTACTCTGCTCAGAAGTGCAGCAAATATCTGTACATTTACTTCACTACATTTCTGTATGTTGCCCAAGCACAATGCTGTTGTAGTATTTGAAGAGTTTCGCCACCTGCTGAATATCAAGTGTAATTGCATGACTCTGCAAAAAAAAAAAATATATATATATATGCGAAGAGTTTGTAATTACTGGTGGTAATACTGTTACCAGTATTGCATATTAATAAACCTTAATATGTTAACAGTATTGCTGGTTGCAGTCAGCAACAACAAGTTCACAATTGGCAGAGATTTGTATGTTTAACTATTAAAGCCTAGTTATGTGAATTTAAATGCTAGTACAGTACTCTGAACTTTAGCACACATATGCAAGTCAATTGAGAGCTCCTACTTTTACTCGAGTAATTTTCTTTAGGGAGTCTCCTCTTGAGTACTTTGGACACATTTCTTACTGAACATGTGGTTTAACACTACAGATTTTAGTTGAGTCAGGTGTAGTGGAACAATTGCATGGCACGACACTTTGACGGCTTTTAATGCTTGTGTATATATTTTTATTGGATCTGCATAAAAAAAGAAATGGCAAGTATGATGCATGCTGTTCAATAAAGACTTTATTTTGAAATACTGTGACTAACTTGCCTTTTTTCTGCTGTCAAGCAGCTACATTTTTAAAAGTTTACTTATGTGTTTTCTCACTACATGGTAATTGTGTTGGGTTTATAAAAAAAAAAAAAAAAAAAAAAAAAATTTTAAAAACAAAGGCAAATCTAAGCACTAACTCGAAGTTTTGTTTATCAGCATGACCACTTATGGTTTTAACCAGTATTTTCAAATTTTGTACAGTAAAATTGATAGCCAGTGGGTCTGTAGATATAAATACAACTGGAACAAAACTAGTAGACTTGTATATACAGTTAAATATCATCCATGATAAATGTACTTTGTTCTTGCCACTTTATTTTTTTTTTGAATGGGCATTTAAAATTTAAGTATACAAAAATTAGAAATTACACTTCTACTTCAGATAATTTTTATATACTATATGCTTGTGCTGCTTGATCAAAATATTTAAACGAGCAAATACTTAACATCAGTACAGAATTACTGAGTTGTCAGTTCTTTTAACCATAACTTCTACAGCAAGTAGCTTCTCATTTCTCAAAGTGTTAAGATGTTTCTGTATATCAGATGGGTCCTAGTGGCCTGCATCAAGTAAAGAAACAACTTGGGAGTTGCTTTAAAATTTTCCAACATGTGCTTAAATCTTGGAAGGTTGGAGCTGAGCTGCTTGGGAAGAAATGTGGTCTGAGGGGGAAATGACTGATTAATCAGACTTGAAATTGCATCCTAAACAAACTGACAAATCAGTGGGTCTGGGAGCATGAGGCATAATTTTCCTGACCTTAACCCTGTTGAAATTCTTTGACATGCTTTTGATGCATGAAGTTGTCAATTTCACAAATACAGTCCTACTTGTCTTCAAATGTTTGAATCTTAGCTTGGAACCGGAATTTACTTCATTTATCCTTTTTGTTTCTCACCTGCCATGCAGAGGGCCAGGGTTCAATTCCCACCCAATGCCCATCATCACAAGTCCCTGTTTGACCTGAACACCCCTCATAGTTCAGAACACGGCTGTCTTCTGGCCATGTTGCAGTTACAAACTCCTAGTGATCTTGTGTCAGACTAAAAAAAATAAAAAAACCTCACCTACCAGAGGTGAACTCATGAACTACTCCTTAAACATAAAAAAAAAAAAAAAAACATTCAAATTTTTTAGATAAATTTTATAATTTAATAGAGTTTGACACAAACAGAGCAAAATCCTGTTAGCTCAGAATGACTTATCTATCAGAGATGAATACTGTACAAACACATGTACTCTGTCCCCAAAAAAAGACTAAAAAGCTCATATGGTACAGTGTCTTATCAGATATGTACATCCTTTTAAAAGCAAAGTGAGTCAGGAACAGAGAAACCCGGCTTTGGGATCAAGTGAAAGTGCAACAGAGTATGTAGTGACTACAATATGACAGGTTTAAATCAGATGTATAGTAATGCTTTACATTCAGGATCTTTTAACGAGAATTATTCACCGCAGTAGTTAACATACGGTACCACATCATTGAATCTGATTGGTCAGAATGTTGATTCATTTTACGCCTCAGTAGCTTAGAAGGTAATAATTCCAGGTATAATTGAGATCATGAGTGTATAGTGAAGTTGCTGAAAGGAGATGTTTATTTAACATCAGTATGTTTACAGGCTTTCTGCGTAAAATGAGCTGAATTGATTTATCTTAAGATTCAGACAAATAAAAAAGGATGACTGATGTAAATGTCGATGGATGTGCCATAATTTAACCGAGGAATAAAACTCTTGGTGTTATTGGTTATAAAGTGTTACTATTAAAATGTTATTAATACTATAACAATGACCCCAAATTGTTTTATTCCTTATACAACAAAATCATGATTCACCCGCATTGACTTTTTTTATTCAGTCTAAGACTACAAATCACAGAAAGAACAAAAATGAATGAATTAATTTACAGTACAACGCCTAATAGTCTCTGGGATTAACTATTGAAAGTACCACGGGCATTCAAGTCAATCCGGGACTGGCGATGAACCATCTCGTGAATGAATGTGTAAAATCAAGTGACATTCACGTAAGACTCGTAAGCGCAGTACGGTGATGAGACTCTTAGCCGCAATTAAACATTTAACTGGTGAAAATGTTTTAAAGAGGAATGCCGATCCCGGCTGTGGAACATTCAGAACTTGCAGAAAAGTCTGCGAGAACTGTACACACAATAATCCACGAACTTGGCTTGAGTTATTGCCACAGCCGCTGTCCAGTCCTGACCTCGCTCCACATGTTTAAACCATTAAACACAATAGTTCTTGGGAGGCCAGCATCATCATGAAAAAAAAACTCTACCTCGATGGTATCCAAGCACTAGTGAAACCCTGGGATAAGTGCATTAGGAATTATATTAGAGAAATAAAGGGAGTTATTCTGCGCAATCAAATGTCCCAGTTTGACTTGAACACCCGTCCTATGTACTTTTTTTCAGTTTATAATTGTTCTCTGTGGTTTATTATGGGCTTTGATTTAACTTATTGATGATATTTACATTGGTTAATGCCGGCATTATTAAGCTTTTATCATTTATTAGAAAAAAACAGGAATTGACTATACGAGAGTCATGCTTTCCTTGTGTTAATGAACGTATTAAAAGAACCTTAATGTAAAGCGTGATCTGATAAAGAAAATGCAAACAGGAAAAAAAAACAAAAAAACAAGCAAACCATTTTGTTGATTGTGTTTAGATTAAAATTAAAATACAGTATATTTAAGAATATACAGGTTGGACATGTTTAACCAGGTTGTTTAGGCAGGACGTGGCTCTCAGCCATTTAACCCACACCTCATTCAAAAACAGGGGATAAACCATATTAACGATTGTATAGATTTATATTTACACACACACACACACACACACACACACACCTTTTTGTTTTCACTTCTCACCCTTTTCTATTTGGAGCTGCAAACGACAGCTCGGGTATCCAATACTACAGAACTACAACTGCAAACGCTTAAAGTATGCAAATTAAAAATATTGCTTTCTCAGAATGCTCCAAAGACAAGACACACATCCGATTACTGCATTCACATAAACATGAACGCAATGTGAAGTGTTAAATACGGCGAGACGGTCCAGGACTCAGGGTCCCTTATAGATGTTAATTTAAAAAAAAAAAAAAAAAAACACTTTTCAGAAAACTTTTGCAAATAGTCAAATGAAGGGGGGTGGGGAGGGGGGTTGACTTTTCAACAGGAACAAAACTGACTGGATTATCATCATCATTCCTACGACGACGATAAGCATTTACGTGTTGGTCCCAGGCCGGTCGCGCTGCACTTCCTGCTTGTTTTCTTCTACAGGAGCGGCACTCTGTTCACATGTTGCCCACTCTGATGTTAGGGTTGAGCATGGGGTCCAGGTTGGGGTCTTCGTCAGCAGAAGCCCGACCCAGCTTGGCCATGATGATGATGAGGGTAAAAAAGCCGATCACTCCCAGGAGCAGGAACATGAAGATCCTCTGCTTTAGCGTGAACGTCTTTCTCTTAGGGCCCAAGCGGTTCCTGGCGGGAAAAGAAAAAAAGAAAAAAAACAACGAAAAAGTAATCAAAAGACCTTATCTAGAAACTGAGCAATCCATCATATGACACACAGACACACATACTGTATATACACGCTCATTCACGCACTACACGCCAATTAACCTAATCTGCAGGTCTTTGGACTGTGGGAGGAAACACACCAAGAACATGCACAGAGATCCAAGGTGAGATTCGAACCCAGAACCCCGGAGGTGCATACAGTAAAACTCATTTAAAGGTAAGATACCGTGTGCAGCCATGTCACTCTATACACAATGAAGGAAAACATGGATTTGATAATAATAACTCAAACTGCAGCGGCAGACCGAAAGACACGACCCACATTTACTCTCTGAAGAAAGACGTGTTCGCTTGGGCGTACAAAAAACAGTAACATCTCTGGCGAATAACATTTCAAAAATATCCCTTAAATATCCATTAAAAAAAAAATACAAATAATATATATAT
>JAQMYG010000017.1:6208176-6224133 GCA_030014215.1 Clariallabes teugelsi
ACATGATTATATCGATTATAGATCTATGTAGCGGCACTATGGCTCAGTGGTTAGGACTGTCGCCTTGCACGCCCGCTCTCCTCGTGCTCGGCGGGTTTCCTCCGTGTCCTCCTGTCCTAATTGGTGTTCACAAATTGCCCGTAGTGTGTGAATGAGCAAGGGACAGTGTACTGTATATGTTTATGTGCCCTGTGATGGATTGGCACCCCGTCCAGTGTGTACCCTGCCTCGTGCCATAAGTCTCCTAGGATAGGCTCCAGGACCACTGTTACCTAAAGCAATATAGATGATGAGTAAGTAAGCGAGCAGTACTGAGTTTCTATAGACATGACCATAGTAAATATAGTGAACTATAGTGCATTATTATTAATATAAACCTAGTGTTTGAATTACAACCAGCACTAGAAAAGTAAGCAATGCCATCTGAACAACTAGGCTAACTTAGACTAGGAGGACTGAGTGGACTGACAGGAACGTGACACAGTGCATCACCTACAGGACAATGGCCGAGTTCCAAACACATCATCATCATCATCATAAGTCAACTCATCACCAACATCAGCAATGTCATGGGTCCCACTTGATTGAGAGGTATGAAGATCTCTTACTAGAAGCATGTGATTTTTATGACTAATAGTTTGTCATTTGAGTCTGGACTAAATCAATGAATGTGAAAATTACCATGTGAATTGATTAACATAACAAATATGTGCAAAGACATGACTGATATATTGGTGCAACATGTAATATTGGTGTCTTGTGCTGCATTGGTGTCCTGTCCAGTGTGTAATCAGGGATAGGATCCAGATTCACCCTGAACCTGGATATCAATTCAGAAATGCATGATGTAATAGGGAGACGCACTTATTTTGTACTATTGTAATAACTGTAATCTGAATAATGTGAGATTGATATTTTACTTTATTTGATTGCTTTGGTCATTCGCAGCCAAAAGTCATCAGAGCACAAAAATACCGACCGTAACCATCCTCAAAGTGTCCATACCCAAAAGCATGCTAATATCCACCTTCACCACAATCCCCACCATCATCTCCATCATAAGCAACGCAAGAAACGCCGCAAAAGCCTGAAGAAGTCCCAACAAACAGCACCAACTATCTTATCAAATGCCTCCATGTCATCTGCTGGCTCCATCTTATCATCCTCATACTTTTCAACTTCAGGTTCATCATCCTCCACATCCTCCAATACTTCTGCTTTCACTTCATCAAATTCTTCATCTTCTTCCTCTTTCAGTTCTTCTTCCTCTTTCTCATCTTCTTCTTCTACATCATCCTCTTCAGCTTCTGAAAATGCCAAAAAGTCCAAGAAAAGAGGTCGCTGTCCACAACATTCCCAGTCCTGCACTGACATTTCCAAGCAAAGGAGAGCATTTGAGGATGATAAAGAAGATACTGTACCTTTGTTGAATGAGAATAACCATATTGACAAGTCTGCCAGTATAAAAAAGTACCTATCTATGAAAAAAAAGTGTAATGGGAACAATACCAAGGGGCCAGAGTCATCCTATATGCCAAAGAAAAGGGGGGAGATTGAAACTTTTCGAAAAGCAAAGTCACTGGAGACATTGCCAGTGCAGAACAAGCAGTCTGGTGAAGGAGAATTAGATGAAAAAGAAATCGAGAGGAGAAAAGATGAAGGAAGAAAAAACATTATGAAAGAAAAAATGAAGTTTTCTGCCTTTCTAAACGAGATCACCAGGCAGGTAATAAGTCCATCCAGGTTACAAACTCTTGGGGTAACAGATGGCAACAGAGTTATAAGCCCAGCAAAGTCTCAAAATTTGGAAGGCAACGGACACAAGAAACCAAAACATTCATCCAAACGGTCTGTGCCATCTAGTGCACCATCCCAAACGAGGAAGCATTCCTCTGCAAGCAAGAAATCTGGTCAACCTTACCATTCCAACAAGATTTCAAATTCAGTCAAACACTACCATCATCACCACCAGCACAAAACTGCACATAGGAATCCCAAACCTCTTCACCATAGCATGAATAAACACACTATCATTGAAACTGGATCATCTAAAAGTAGTTCAACACAGTCAGAACATGGGAACAAGGCATACCAAAAGCAACAACCTCAGTTCAATAGACATTTAACCAATGAGACTGCCATGGATGTAAAACGAAATGCACATAGAGCCCTTTCCCTCCCATCAACCCCTCATTACCATTATGATCATGATCACTCCCATGGAGGTGATCACCATAGTTCATCATCACACACTCATTTTCCATCCCACCACCCCCACCACAGACGTCACCAAAGCCCAGATAATAATTCTTTGGATAGTAAAAGTCATCATTCCCATTTGGAACCTAATCACCATCATTCCCCTTCTCCATCGCAACAACAAAAAACCCATCATCATGTTCCACGTTCAGAAACTCTCCATCACCATCGTTCCCATTCAGAATCTCATAAAAGTGATGACTGCAGCCCATCTTCACGTAAACTGTTTCCATGCTCTGAAACTGACCATCAACCCCATTCAGAATCTCACCACCATGCTCCATCTTCTCCACTGTACCATCATGATCATGATGACCAAAGACACTCATCCCCAGAAGATAATTTTCCACAATTAAAATGTCAAGTTTATTCCCATTCAGCACCAAATTATCATTCATTTTATCTTTCACATCAACACCACCATGGTGATGGGGATCTTAGAAGCTCACCCCCCCATAAGTATTCTGTATACTTAAAAAATTATGGTAATTCAGGATCTCTTGAACATTCACCGTCTCCTTCACATCTCTACCAACATAATGATGGCAATCAGAGATGCTCACCCTCCTCTGAATCACAACATTGCCATCATGGAGCTCAGAGAAGCACATCCTCACCATTTCATTCATCACCCCTGAAAAATCAGGAATGCTTGGGATTTCACCAGCATCTTTCACCTCCTCCATTGCACCACCTTCATCAAGACCACAAAAATTCACCTCCACATTATTATACTTTGCACTCAAAACCTCATGGTATCCATTCCCATGCAGAACCTCATCACTGTGAGTACCACACTTCTTCCACTAACTCATACCACTCTTCTTCTGAACTTGGTCATCATTTGCTTCATGATTCCTCCCTCCACCATTTTCATGATCAGCATCACTCCTCTTATCCTGGTGTTCATCAGCATCACTCCCATCACTCTTCTGATAACCATTATCATCACTCTTATCCAAATGTTCACACCCATTCTGAAGGTGGTCTACAGAGTCCCACTTTCCATGAATCTGGCACACAATCTAATCACCAACAATCCTCTTATTCAGACCAACATATTGACCATCATCACCAATCTCATCCTGGGGATGCAAAAACTCTGACACACAACAGATATCACCATGACCCTGATGGCCATTATAATCATCTCTCCTCTCACAACCTACCCCACTTTATAGGGCATGAAAAGTATTCCCATCCAGATTCCCACAAAAGTGCACGCTCTGAATCTTATCATCACTATAATCCTTTCCATTCCTCCTATTATCCTTCCCATTCTGAAGCCAAACTGCAACCCCACAAAGAGTTGGACCACCAACACAACCATAACAGTCAAAAGCCTCACAGAGATTCACACCAACAAAATGATCAACTGCAACAAAACAAATTCGATAAGTCTTCCCACCCTGAACATGACAAGATGCCTTCCCATATGGAATCTCATCATCATCATCGCCCCAAACATCCAGAATCCTATCACCATACCTATCCAAAATCTCTCCCTCAATCATTTCCCCATTTCCATCCTAAATCTTACCACCATTCTCAAGATGAAACCCAGCATCACGGTTGTCCAGAATCTCAGCCTCACCAATTCAACACCAAGGAACATCACCAACATAGTGATGTCCCCAGTCCTCTTCGATCTTCTCCAATTGGTGAGAAGGCCACTTCCCCATGCTCTAGCAAATCACATTCTTCCAGAAACACAGGAAGTCCCATTAGCCATGATGATCAGTTACTGACCTACAAGGAAACAGCAGGAACTGTCAAAGTAAGACATTCAAATGTAATCACAGTAAGCTCTAGCCTATCAATAAAGTTATGATTGTTCACCAATACTATTGTAACTTTCAAAATATATTCCCTTTCACCTCTGCACAGGAAAAAGGCTCTGAATATGAGAGGATCATGTGAGTTTGATTATAAACTGCATGTGTGTGTGAATTACTTCAAAGGTCTCTTTCTCAGTTTCCATAGAGAAAAATGCATGGGAAAAAAAACATGTTTCTTACAAATACAGTATAATTATATCCTTGTATTAAAAATGTTGTTCATCTAGCGTCCCATAACCTTACCCTTTTTCATTTCTGATTATACTTCACCATTCAGCATGTTACAGGAACAGAATGAAGACCTGCGCAACACTTTGCGACACACCGTGGTGCGTATGGAGTGCTTAGGGGCTGAAGTCATCACTGAACATCATCAGTTGGAATCAGCACTACAGAGGACTCGTGTGGAGATAAGCAGCATGATGGACAAGTTCACAAGGTTGGGTCAAATTCATGGTGAAATTATTTATTTATTTTTATTTATTTTTTATCTTTTCCTAATATTGAGTAGGTCCCCACCTACAAAACAGTATTGGCAAGTTTCTATTGGAACCAACTAACTTCTTCCTTAATTTGAGTTACAAGTATCTCTTCTATTGGATCGGACTACACAGGCCAGTCTTAGCTCATCATGTGCATCCGTGAGTCTTGGCCAACAATGAACCTGTTGCCAGTTCACTGGTTTTCCCTCCTTGGATCACTTTTGGTATGTCCTGACCCCTGAAGCCTGGGAGCATGCAACAAGAGCTGCATTTTTTTTTTTTTTTTGCTTTGACCCAGTTATTTAGCCATTACAATTTGGCCCTTCTTGCAGTAGCTACGTTTTCAATATCTCATTACAATGGCGAATGGAAGCGGGTGGGATATATTAGGCAGCAAATGAACCTTGTTACCTGAAGGTGATGTGTTGGAAGCATAAAAAATGGGCAAAAGGATTTGATTGTGATGTCTAGAGGACTGGGTCAGAGCAGCTCCAAAACTGCAGGTCTTGTTTCAGTTTCAGGTTTGCAGAGGTCAGGACATACCGAAAGTAATCAAAGGAAGGAAAACTGGTAAACCAAGGCTAACTCATGCACATGGGGAGCAAAGACTGGCCCGTGTAGTCTGATCCAGTAGAAGCTCTAGTGTAGATCAAATTGATGAAAAGGTTAATGCTGGTTGTGATAGAAAGGTGTCATAACACAAAGGTTTTGGTGGCAAAAAGGGGGACCTACTCAATATTAGTATTAGTATGGATGATCATTGGGTAACATATTATTAAGTATTGATAAACATTTTTTTTTTTAAATGAATTATGTTGTATCTGTTTATCATTTTTAGACTTCAGGCTAATTATTCCTCTGTTCAGAAGGCTGATGATTTCTCTTTGGTAAGGCACATCATTTGATTTCAAATAGGAATAAACTTCCACCTTTAAGTCAAAATTAACGAAATTGAATATTGGATTATATTTTTCAAAAAATGTTGACTATTTTTTAAAATAATTGTAATAATTTATTATTTTTTCTGAATCCACCACCAGTCACCAGTCTTTTGCAATGACCCAGGCTAAATTGGTTTTATATTTCAGGATGCAGAATACCGTTATCTACTGCTTTTTGTTCTTTTCACTTTTCTCTTTCCCCCTGAGGACGAACATACGGATGCCGATCGTGAGAAACTGAACCAGAGGATCTCAGAACTAACAAAACAGCTGTCAGCTGCCAAGACGACCATTCAGAGCCTGGAGACAATTAATGTAAGAGCTTGATGACAGCAACATGTTAGATATTGTCTCTAACATCACAGGCTGAATAGAAGGGGAAATTATGGAGGAGTACGCACTATAATAGCTTGTTTCTTTATTCTTACTTATTTTTTTCAGCTCTCTGATTTTATAACCAGCATGTCAGTTGAAAGATGGAAAATTTCATAACAAGTTGCATGGTCATATGTACAGTAACAGAGGATAAGCTAGAGAGGTTAAGGTTAGGGGTCAGCTTAGCGTTTGTGCCTTATTACCTGTTTTTCTGGGTATGAGTTGCTTAATCAATCAAAAGTGATAATGAGTGACTGTTTTAATTATACAGCAGTATACAGTAGCAGAACACAATGTTGAAACACTGGCAGTGCTGCAGCTCTCTTCTTAGCATGACATAATTACTGTAAGCTGTCTAATTTTAGCAAGCTCGCAAAAGACAAGTGGAGAGGATTTTTAATTAATGCAATGTTATCTATTGTGTTCAGCCACTCTGTAATGTGTTTTCTATGTCTTCTATCTTCTATTATTATTCCTTAATAACTAAGTTATTAGAGTTATAGGGCAGAATGATGTATAAATTATAAAGTGTGGGAATAAATACTGGAGATCCTACCACGGTCATAAAAATGGTAATAAATACAGTGGTCACCATTGGCCTCCACAGTCCCTAATTGGACTACAGAAGGTCCTAGATAGTCGGATGGATGTAAAATTGTATTGTTTGTGTTACCAGTCGTATCTACGTATAGAAAGCTTGCGTGATTACAGATTTTCATTCCAATCAAGCAGAAACCACATCTACATCCACTCATTTTATCAGATAATCTTGGATTCAAACCTGCTCCCACACTGTCCCTTTCTGAATAACATCAGACACCTTTGTCATAGCAAGTATTAGCAAGACCAATATATCATTTTATAATTCTGATTGATATGTCCCACAGGTGGCATCAATGCTCCAGGAAGCCCATGTAAACCAGATCAAGCCATTCGAGCCAGCGGTTACACCTCCTCCATTTCAGTTTATGGACACGGATCAATGTAACAATGGCTCGATAGTTGGAGATGAACAGTCACTGGGTGCTGTCCCAGAAGAAGATGAATCAAAGCACTATTACTTGAATAGTTTGGAGAGGGGTCAACACGGTTTTACAGGCTTTTCACCGTGGCATCAGGAACAGGGTCGCTGGGTAAACTCAGATCAGTACGGAAGGGCAGATGGAGACACGGAGAGTGAATCGGGAAGAGAAGAGATGTACCACAGCCAGGGCGTACAGATACCCCAATTTCAGTTCAGCATATACCCTGAGACGTTACCAGTGCATGGTGCCAAATTGAAACAGAATCTAGATAGCCCTGTACGGGAGGAATACCACATTCACACTGGACACCAGCTAAGCTCTCCTATTCGCATCCTGTCTGCTAGCTTAGAGGGCATCGACTCCACCGGCCTACAACAGCTTGAGCATCATGGCCAGTTAAAATGCACCAAAGGTACGATTGAATCCCATCATTTACAACAAAGAGCTGTTAATGATTGGACTAAATATGAGCTTACTTATAACTGGGAGAATCCAAACAAGGAACATACTGGAGATGGAGAGAAAGGAGCAGGAAGAAGTGACTCAGAGTCAATGGCTAATCTGGAGTCAGCACAGAAGATGCTCAACCACTTCATACAGGAGGGAGAGAAGACAAAACTATGAAACCCTTCACCTAAGGTATTACCCTAGTAAGTAATGTATTTACAACCGTGGTAAAACCTTTGGTCAACACTCTCACACTATGGGCAATTTGGGGATGCTAATTAGCCTAACCTGCGTGTCTTTGAATTGTGGGAGGAAACCAGAATACCCAGAGGAAACCAGGACAAGCACGGGGAGAACATGCGAACTCCACATACAGAGACCTGAAGCGGGAATCAAACCCGGACGGTGCAAGGCAACATTGCTAACCACTACACCACCGTACCGCCCCACCCAATACAGTCACCCCTAAAATGTGATCGAAGCATACAGTCTAATGATCACACAATAAATATTGCATAATTATATTTTATTGTTCATGAATCTATGGTATTTAGGTTATCATTATCTAATGAGGTAGCTCTAAGTAATCTGTCTGCTGCTTGGAACTTGGGTCTCAAAAGTTTCGGGTTTGACTTCTGACTCTGAATTGGAAGACAGACTTCTCTATTTAAAATCAAAGCGATGTCCATGGGTGACTGGCAGCCTCGCTAAGGTAGATGCTTTGATAACTTCTAAAAGCAACATCAAATGTAAACATGGCACTTTGATGTCACTTGGGTACTAGACATGGTACGCCTTAGACTGAGTGGAAATCCAAATGCATCTCACACACTGTTTTTTGATTCAGAGAGAAGTCTATCAGTATAATAACTGTGTAGTGCATTAGAAACAGCTTAATGAATGGACTTGAGTTACTTAATATGAACTGTGAATCATCAATATTACGAGGGGCTTTCAAGTCAAACTGGGACTTGTGGTAACTTTTTTGTTGAATGAAGAAACTGATTGACATTTACAGCAGATTTCTATCAGGTCAGTGATGAGCAGCAATAAAACATTTGAATGGTGCAAACGTTTTAAAGAAGGCCATACATCTGTGAATGACGATGCTGAGTAAGGTGACCTGGAGCCCTCTTTAATTGTTCTGGTGAACATTCAATAAGTGGAACGCCCGATCCTTGAAAACCCGCAGATTACTTTATCACAAGCTTGCAGAAGTGACAGATCTGTCTGTGGGAACTGTACACACAATCATTTACCAACATTACAGGAACTCTACTGGGAGTTATTGCCACATCCCTGATCTCATTTCAAGTCATTTCCATATGTTTTGGTGAGTTCCTGGAAGGCCAGAATTTCAGACGAAACAGACAGTCTGATCATAGCTCCGGCGTAGTTAGAAAACTTTCAACCTTGATGGTATCCAAGCATTAGTGAAACACTGGGATAAGTACATTAGCGTAGCAGGGAATTATGTAAATAGAAATAAAAACAATTTGTCCTCACACAACTGTGTTTAAGTCCTGGTTTGACTTAAACGCCCATTGTATATAATATTTGCAACAATTAGGGTAACATTAGATTTCATTTGTCAGTGTCCCTTGGCATCATGTACTATAAGATGTAATGTGGAGTAAATATATAACAATTGGTGTTAATTCGGGTGTTAATTCCTTGACCTACACAGCTAGTATTAACTTTTTTCTTGTTGTATGAATCAGTAGTATTTTTTATTCCTTTGTGTTTTAGTATTAAAAACCACATAATAAAATCATGTAGCTAGGTTGTTTATTTGATTTTCTATAATGTCACTCAACATACTGTAAGGCCACACAGAAAGTTATTAATCGTTTTTCGGTGTAAGTTTAAGACATTATTACGGCTGACCCGTTTGAGATATCATGTAAATGTAAATGACGGGCCTGACATTCAAAAGTTGTTCAGCTCAATGAGCTCTAAATGTGTACCGAGTTTCGTGTGCCTACGTGAAAGTGTGTATGAGCTATCCAGCAAAATCTCATATGGGGGGCTTCTGGGGGCCCCGGGCCATGCGACTCTCAGGCGTCCTAATGGCAGCAGATTCCAACCTGTCTGCGAGTTTTTGAGCATGTTAAGACCCCCAAAAAGCTCAAAAGGGTGGGAAAAAATAATCCTTAGGAAAACAAGAGGTATCTCAATACAATATCTGTATTATTCCTGTTCTGTAATGTATATAATGAACCTGTACACACTGTAACCCCAGATTCATGTTAATGACTGAGAGGAACTGATAAAGAGTGGTTATGTAAGTTACTGCAGTACTGTATTTTCTGTCAGCTGGATCCAGTCTGGAAATTCTCCTCTAACCTCCTTTTATCATTCAGTATTGCTGCTCGATTTTTTTTTTCCGTTCTTTCTCCCAGGGGATATACAGTTTTAGAAATTCTCAACCCAGAAAACCATAGCATGGACAAAGCCACTGAAATCTCACTTTTCCCAATTATTGTTTGTTTGATTGAAGCTTCAGAAGTAGCTCTCACCCTGTAAAATTCTTGTGTATATATAGTGTTGTACATGATTTGCTCTTGCTAGTGAATTATTCTACTGCATGCACATCTCTTCATATTTGCACATTTGTCTGTGTATTATGAAATGTATTCCTTCATTTTCATTTTACTTTCATTTTGCAGTTTAGCATACAATATACTGTAGTATGTCAGCTAAATTAATTTTCCACTGTTGAAGTGTTGCCCTGTCTTCAATAAAATCAGTAAGACAAATGTGAGACCCATTTTGTTCAACCAACTGTTATATATTTGGTTAAAAGATATTTCAGAGTAAATATTGTACTATACATTATTCAGTAGTCACAGTGAAGGAATAGAAATATATCTTTAATGGGAATAAAAGCAAATTGTTATTTATGGAATTGCATTACTTAGTCAAAGACCTATTTTTTAGGTAATATTTCTATATATCTTGTGTATATACAGTATACAGTATACAGTACTGTGCAAAAGTCTTGAGCCATCCCTCAGTTCTTTATATTTCGCTTCCAAAGTCCTGCATTTTTAATGTAGTCTTGAAAAATGTAGCTCTCCAGGTTTCCTAAAGAACTTTGTTGGCTCTCATTTTGACAAGGTTTTGGCTCTTATTTTCAGTCTAGTCCCTGTGCCGGACCAGTTTCAGAGAAAGCTTATTAGTTGGTTAAGCCACACATTGACCTTTTTTGAATTTTAGCATAAAAACAACTAACTTAAGGCATGAACCAGTGAGAAACAGGTGCAGATGATGACAGATGATCAAGGCGGTGATTAGTATACTGACGATGCTGAATGCTGAGTGGTTGGAACTGACGAGAGGGGAAATGAGGTTGCTGCGGAGGTTGTTACATAAACAATCGATTTTAAAATTGGATCTTTAGGGAATTTAAAGCCTGTCTCCATGAAACATTTGTTCCATTTCTTTAATTTGGGGTGACTCAACACTCTTGAGCAGTACTGTACATATTAAATATAAGATATATAGATATTACATATACAGTATACATATACATGAGATACATATTGGCTACATGTTAAGACCAATAATGAAAAAATACATTCATAAAAAGGCAAGACTATTAATTTTAATTCTAGCTATAAAAAACATGGACCAGCTTTAAAAAAAAAAAAACATTTAAAATAATATAATATTAGAAGATATAAGAATTATAATCGAAATAGTCTGTGTTTGCAATATCAGTGCAAACAAATATATTCTAGCGAACATATTTACTCATTGCACGTTAGTCAACATTTTATTAAATAGCTGAGTTACTTAATTTAAAATGTTCCCAAGATGCCACATCGATCTATGTGCTGTATACGTATACTGTATTACTATCGTGAAGAAAACATACAGTAAATATACCACGGTTCTGTTAAACATGTCAGTGATTTTGGTTTTGCCCAATGACCAATATTTTGTCTCTATCACTGCATCTTTCTATGCCTGGTGGCAATCTGTCTCAATCTGTGCTGAGCAGACAGTTCTGTAGCCCACTGGCGAGGGCGGTCATAATAGGATAGGTAAAGGATTACAGGTAAGATGCCCCAGATGTCCAGTCATATCTATTCTGTCTCTCACCCGAGCATGGGCTCATAGGGGCAAATATACCACTTTTTCTTTTGAGTGGGTATCTGGACTATCTTTAGCACTTCACCTGGGGGAGGGATCACCAAATCAAAACTCAGGCTGACCCCCTGAATAGGATTTACTACCCAGGACAACACAAAAGGCTGAATTGTTTGGGCACAATTCATTGATCTCAACATAAGAAGATTTACCCTTGGATTGTGGATTTCAAGAACATTTTTGGAGATCTCTTCTTGGCAAAATCTAAAAATTGCCATTAAATTCATAAACGCTTTTAGTTTCCATTCTTGTAAAGAAACACTCCTCTGCTGTCATCATGGTGTGGGCTAAAATGAAGTTCCCTTTTGAGAAAAGGGTGAAGCTAGCTCAGAGTTTGTGGCTGCTCTCTTGGCTGGCTACTTTAGGTGGAGCGATCACCTTCTGTCTTGGATGCTTCTTGAAGACAGAACTACGCAGGAGGGCAGAGGTATCTAAACTCACCATTTGGAAGCATATTTCAATCACGCACCATACAGGTCAAATTAAGACTGCTGTTTTGAGATGGTTTCTTGACCAAGCCTGTGCATCCATTTAGATGGGAATAAGACTTTTGAAGCATATTACTAAAATACCGGAGTAAAATTTTATGAATCCACATGAACATTTGTTTATTGCATATTACAAATTTTTGAGATTTTGTGACCAAATTTGTCACTTGAAGTGTGCATGTATGCATGATAATGTCGCCCTTATTATCAGAACACAAGGAGCCTTTTGAAGCGGCTGAAATATCAGGATTAACCTATGCAAACATAAATATTGCTTAAGCTGGTTAAAACAGGCTTAGGACGCTGTACTCTTCAATAATCTGTCTAACAAACTGTATGGTCACAATAAATCTAGGGCACAGTAAAAGTATCTGTCTCGTTTATTAACCTACAACCAATGTAACAAATTAATTTGTGCAGCCGTTGAACAAAATGAAATGCTGATACAAATGTCTGATGAGTTGCAAGAAAAGTCTTTATGGCAACAAAGGAAAACATCCTAATTCTAATGTAAAGAAATATAAATGACTAGATTCTTTGAAAAGAATGGTAGTGGTGGGTGTGTGAATGGATGAAAAGTGCATGGAGCAGGCAGAACCTTTTAGAAAAATTTCTATTAAAAGAATAAAGTCACATAAATTAATCATTTACATCATACCCACCATAGGCAGCTATGCAGACCAATACACGCCATAATGTATCAGTTAAGTTAAACCGAATGTCCCCTCTAGGTGATGGACAACACAGAGATCCATATTGTCCCAAATACCCTCATCGTGTCCGGGCTGGCCTCCATCGGAATCAACTGGTTTGCAGGTCGGATCTGCCAGGACGCCTTGGATGCCAGTCGATTCCCTCGCTGGAAGACCTTCCTAAAGCCATATTTCTGTTGTACCATCTTCTTCACCACCCTGTTGTTGATTGGGGTCATCCTAAGTTACGCCATGAAGGGCAGCCTGGAGGGCTCGTTAAAGGTTGGCCTTAAGAATGGCATCCGCTTCTATAAGGACACAGACACCCCAGGCCGTTGTTTCCAAAAGCAGACCATCGACCGCCTGCAGTTGGAGTTCCGGTGCTGCGGGAACAATGACTACAAGGACTGGTTTGAGGTCCAGTGGATCAGTAATCGCTACCTGGATTTCAGCTCCAAGGAGGTTAAGGAGTAAGTGCGGGCAAAAGAGAAGGGTTTAAATTGGAGTTTCTATCTCACACTTTAAAATTCCTCAGGTTTTTCAGAGAGTGACAGCAGATTCTGCAATTTCGAAAATGTTCCACGTCAATGATTTAAGGAAGCTAGAACCCTTAACCACTCGAAGGACTGTTACAGAGATAGGGACAAATTGTAGAATTCCTAAGGTTCAAAAGTGAACCTTTTTATCTTGGAATGTATCAAGGCTGATCTAACACCCATTACCCATCCTGAGAACCCTAAAGAACTTTAGAATTGTATAAAATTGTATCATTTTACCTTTTTACTTTACTGGATTTAGAATTACAGCCTCTGCTGACTCTAACAAAATTTTAAAAGGAACCCTCTGGTATTATTATTGCCATTTAAAGATTTTCCCACCATTCTTTTATCTTCTGTCCCTCAACCTTGTTTAATTTATATCATATTTATCCAGTCGTATCAAGAGTAATGTGGATGGACGTTACCTAGTGGATGGTGTGCCCTTCAGCTGCTGCAACCCAAGTTCCCCTAGACCCTGCATCCAGTACAAACTGACCAACAACTCAGCCCACTACAACTATGAGCACCAAACCGAGGACCTCAACATCTTCATCCGTGGCTGCAGGGAAGCTCTGGTCGGTTACTACATGGGCCTGATGAACAGCATCGGTGCTGTAGTGCTGACTGTCTTTATTCTTCAGGTATCACTAGATAGTAATGGAGGTTGGTGTTTAGGTCATTTTTTGAACTAAGGTTTAAATGACCTGTAGACTACCAAAATACAGCATCAGAACATCACTTACCTACTTTCTAGTCTAAATTCCACCCGTAATCCATCTCGTTTTTTCTTCCATGTATCTCCACAGAGCATAGTGGTTGCATGTTTGAGGTATCTGCAGACCTCCATGGAAGCTGTGATTGGGCAGGAGAACACAGAGGTGGAAACGGAGGGATACCTGCTGGAGAAGAGTGTATCAGAGACTGTTATGGAGTACTTGGACCCTGTGATGAAGCTGCTGATGATAAACCAGGTGGAAGATGGGCAGGCAAAGGCAGAGGCAGGGGCTGCCGGGGCATCAGGCGCAACAACTTCCTGAAGATCTGGTTCTATTGAATAAATGACTCTGGTACATCGTAATGATATCTATTTTTATTTCTAGCAATGAATCTCATATGAAACTATCGTAATCAGCATAAATCAAACCATGCAAAGTTTCAAATGTCAATCATACATAATGGACGGCATGTCTACTAAGGTGAAGAATGTGTGTGAGATCATCTCTAGGAGCCATGATGCAATATTGTTGATAACATATCTGAAGGTACTAAAGGTTAAGGATTGTTTTCAAGCCACACTTTTCTGTTGGTATGTGATTGCGCTCAGTTTGTACTGTATGTAAAAACGATTACTCTTTCTCAGAATTTTGCATGCTGTTTATTAGTTACATATAAGAAAACATGTACAGCTTGTATCAATTGTTGCCTGCCCAAATGATAGAAAACTGTACGTTATGTGAACATTTACTGTTCATTGTAGAGATAATAGTATATAGTACATGCAGATAATAGTATTTTAAATCAAATCTAAAATGCTCTTGTAGTCCAACCATGCTCAGTGCTCAGGTAAGCAAAATCTAGGATTACAGATTGAGCTAAAAAAAAAATAGTCAGATTTCATGATCATTATGTTGTGTAGTGCACTTATATCTGAATAGATATGTGTTGAAATTTCTCGGATTTGTCTCTGTGTTTTTGACTTTGGCCTGTAAAAGGAAACCACGCTCCTACAACCACTCACCCACCAACACACACACTCACACGCACGCAAAGACAAAACCAGCTTGCAGGCATACCGATACACATGTACAGTATGTGTGCTCCAACACTGAGTTGCACGTAGGCGTGACCTGTACTTACTCTACCATGCTCGCACATTGAGCACACACACATAGCTTAATGTCAGGAATAGGATTATGGAGAACCATAAATAACGTCAGTGATAATGACGGTCGGTAACAACGACAGCCTGAATATCTATACCCTCCTATATAACGCCTTACAAAGCAACTATAATCCAAGCCGTTAATACGCAGATTGCTGTCCAAGCACCTGTCTGTCCATGTCCTCCCCCTCGCTGTATCTGATCGGCCCTTACCGTTTAAAACAAACCCAAGACAGGTACAACTGTACAATTAAATTAGTGGAACTAATATTGTTGAAGCATGACTTTTAGGACTTGTTAAAATAGACAAAATATTTTTTGGAAAAGTGAATGTCATTGACTTCTTACTTCATTGAAAGATACAGTGGTTCATCTTCAGCTATTGAGATTTTTCCATGAGATAGGAGGAACCCAGAGAACCGTGAGGAACCCCAATGAAAGGAGATCATGTGAAACTGACACAGCTAACAATCACTTGAGCTCAGTGGGGGCAGTGGTAGTTCAGGGGGCTAAGGCCTGAGTTACTAATCAGAGGGTCAGTGGTTCGAGCCCCAGCTCCACCAAGATGCCATTGTTGTAACCAAAATCCACAATGAACAGATACTGTAGATCTCAATTCCTGGAATTTGTTTAGAGAAATGCATGAAACATACAAAGAATTTAGACATCGAGCATAACTTCCGAGGTGGCATGGTGACCGCTCACAACGTTGTTCCTTGACAGAGCCTGATCTTTGGCACCTGTGTTGTAAATGAACTATATATACTCAGCAAAAAAAGAAACGCCCCTTTTTCAGGACTGTGTATTTCAACAATAATGTTGTAAAAATCCAAA
>JAQMYG010000017.1:6233606-6244602 GCA_030014215.1 Clariallabes teugelsi
GGCAACTTGGTGGTCGTGGGGTTTGAACCTGGGATCTTCCGAACCGTAGTCCAATGCCTTAACCACTGAGCTACCCCATCATGTACCGATCGTGTTCAGTTAACGTGGTGAAAGTAGTTTTATGTTTTTACCAAGACTATATAGCCAAAAGATAAGGAGAATATACTACTGAGGTGGTGGACCTATAAATCCTATAAATCTCGTAAGTTTCTCCTTATATTTCCACTTGATTTGTAGGTTACAGAGGGATTTGGTATTCAGCCTTGTGTTAAAAGCTAGTTAGCTTTGTAGCTTGCGCTATGCCTAAATTAAACAACATGGAGGCACTTCTGAACAGCTTAGAAGGATTTATTAAGTAGACAAAGTGTTGTTTAAAATAACATAACGTTATCATATGTGTTTTCTTGCTAAACATCCATCCTTGACCGGTTCTGAATGTGGGTTTTGGCATGTAGCTGCTCTCTCATCAGTATGGCGGACTGCACAGACCCACTTTCACCCACGCTGCAACCAACAGTTAATAAGTGTAATTAGTGTAACTGTGTAGGATGCGGAGTGATGCATATTGTTAAATGTTTCAGTGCTGTTACTGTCCATTATCATCACTCTGGTGGGATGCTTATCATCCAGTCATAAGCAACTGTTGTATAATGATTTGTGACATGTTAATGAGGTCAGTTTGAGACTATTGGAATAAACTTCACAGCTTCGTACCAGTCACGTCCATGATTAGAGGATGACGTGGTATTTGAAATGTCCTGCGAGGATCAAGTCCAGTCTTGTTCTGTATATAAATAGAAAGGTTGTTTTTCCGTCCAGGTTCTGAAGAAGGCAGCGATCGTTCAGAAAGCGAAGACGGCAGAGCACACGCGGACAGAGAGGCAGGTTCTTGAACACATTCGGCAGTCGCCTTTCTTGGTCACTCTGCACTACGCCTTCCAGACCCAGACCAAACTCCACCTCATCCTGGGTGAGAACTCTGCCTAATCCAGTTTAATGAAGGTTCATCAAAGACATTAAATATAGATTTCATTTATTTTGGTATTAAGCTTCCAATGAAGTGTATTTATTGAATACTTTATTCATATTTATATACCTCAGTGCTTTTTAAATTCTTAAATCTGATTGGTCAGATGGTGTTAAACTTAGACTGGATATCTCTGTGTATTTATATCATTTGTACACTTTACCCTTACTGTACATGCTTTTAAAGGGCAGAGATTGTTTTAGTAATGAGTAAGTAACGCAAAAAAGGACAAAGGTTAAGTCAGTAAGACTGAGTCATCCATGCAAACTGCTGTTGTACCATACATTGTTGGTGTGTTTATACAGATTATGTGAGCGGAGGAGAGATGTTCACTCACCTTTACCAGCGCGATCACTTTTCTGAGGATGAAGTGCGAATCTACATAGGAGAAATCGTGCTCGCGCTGGAGCACTTGCACAAGGTGAGACATCCAGGATCTACTGGCATTTAAATTTGCTTCCCTTAGCAGTCGGAGAGCCGCGGCATTTCACAAAGCCAGCTGTTTCACTTCCTCTTAACGTATTTATAGGCGCGAATCTAATAACGCAGAAACCAGAAGCATGTTTTTACACTCCTCTGTTCTATTATAATCACTTTGTGTTTATGTCTTATGCTCTATTGTAACCATTCTATTATATATCTGATTATACGTCTAAATGTATGACACGCTGTACATTTGAAGATTAGCGTAAACTGGATTAATGCGTCTGCTGGCGCTGTAACAGCTCCACTCTGTGTCTCTGATGTATTTCACATGCAGCTTGGCATCGTGTATCGGGACATTAAGCTGGAGAACATTTTGTTGGATAGCGACGGTCATGTGGTGCTCACGGATTTTGGCCTGAGTAAGGAGTTTTTGGAGGAGGAGGTGAGTGTCTGTAATGTGCAGGAGAACTTCTGGTGTGTTGCGCTTGGGTGAGGATAGAGTAGGTAATGGGTAATATACTGAAAAAAGGGTAGAAAATTTTTCAACAGCTAGGAAAACTAATGGTCTGGCCTTAAATGGGAATTTCAGTTAGGGAATTATCTCAGCCTCAGGCTGGAATTTAGTTGCTGATTTCTCCTCCTTTTCTCGAAAGGCAGTTTGTGAGGCGTAAGAGGTTTTAATAGAGGGATAGATTTAATTTAATTTGGGGGAAGCCAAAAGCTTGGGGGACGTGTTTAAATTTTTTTATTTATTTATTTATTTTTATTGCACTGTGTTTATCTGACAGCAGAGGGCTCTAAAATGACAAACTGCTCCTTTAAGTCATTTCTATTAGCAAAACTATTAAGCACAGCATAATAAGCACAAAAATTGCGTGTTTTATGAATTTATGCATGCGCACAATCTTTTTTTTTTCTTTCCTTCCCCCAATTCAAAAATTCTCTTACAATGACTCGACTCGTGCTCTCCTGCGCTAACAGAAAGAGAGGACGTACTCATTCTGTGGCACCATTGAGTACATGGCCCCGGAAATCATCCGAGGAAAGACCGGCCATGGCAAGGTTAGAGCTCCTGATAATGTCTGCTTATTAGCTTGTCTTTTTTTATTTCCTTCCACTTTTCATTCATTCTTTCCTGCCCAATTGTGTGTGTATATCCATCTTTCTTCCTTCCATCTATTTGCTTGTCTCTGTTTCTGTCTGTGCACCTTCCATTCCTCACTTCCTACTTTCCTTCTTTTATTCACTTCCTGTCTCACTTCCCTCATCGCTTCCTTCCTACCTTGATTCTTTTCTTCCATCCTTCTTTTTGCTCCATCCTTCCTCCTTTTACGTACTTACTTCCTTTGTTCCTTCCTTCGTACAGTCTTTTTCTGACTAATTTAATTCCATCTGTCTTTTACTTTAATTAGTTCCTTTCATTTTCTTTCCTTCCTACCTTCTTTTACTCTCTTTCTTCACTCCCTCATTCTATCCCGTTTTCCTCCACTCTTTATTTTTCTTGCTTCACCAGTCACCTTAATTAATAAAATGTTTCCATCTTCCTGTTCATAATTATCCGTGCCGTTTCTGTACTCTTGTGTAGTCAGTAGATTGGTGGAGTTTGGGGATCCTCATGTTCGAGTTGTTGACTGGTGCGTCCCCTTTCACCTTGGAGGGCGAGAGGAACTCGCAGAGCGAGGTGTCCAAGTGAGTCTCTCTCTCTCTCACACTCACACACACACTTTCGCTTTACTATTTTCCTCACGTGCACTTCATCCATGCTCTGTAGTTCCACTCAGACTCCCCAGTGTTAATACACACTCCGTACTTTTCTCCCACACACGCACACATACACTCACTCATTTATTCTGCCTTATTTTCCCTGTTCACTTATAACATTATCCTTCATCCTCTGTATCCCATTCCATAATGCAGTAAAACCTCTAATGAATTTCTTTAGGAAGCACTTAGCTTAGCTTGTGGGGGAAGTTTGATCCGTTTAGGGTTGCTGCCTCTCTCTCGCGTCTGCCTCTCTTGTTCCTTCTCTTCATCCTTCCCATTCGTCTGTCTCTCTCTCTCTCTCTGATTTAATCTCTCTAATTTCTCTAATTTAATCTCTGGATCTCTGATCGCTCTTCCAGGCGAATTCTACGATGCGAGCCTCCTTTCCCATCTATAATCGGGCCGGTGGCTCAGGACCTCATCAGGAAGCTCCTGGTAAAAGACCCACATAAGAGACTGGGGTCTGGGCCCCGAGGAGCCGAGGATATTAAAAGTCATCCTTTCTTCAAGGTAATGCACATCCCTCATTTTTCTATTTCTTTAGTGTATTACGGTTGTGGTATTGTGGAGGTTTCGAACAGGTTCAGTTTGAGATTATTTTGCGGTTCTCGCTGTAGAGTTTGAATTGGGCCGATCTGGCGGCGAAGAAGGTCGCGAGCCCGTTCAAGCCAGAGCTGCGTAATGAGCTGGACGTGGGGAATTTTGCTGAGGAATTCACAGGCATGGAGCCGGTCTACTCCCCTGCTAGCACCCCGCCCAGCACTGACCGTCTCTTCCAGGTACACACACATCTTCCTCTTCTTTTTTTTTTGCTAATTAATGATATCTTTTTATCTGGTAGTTATTTATAATCCTTATTTTTTTAATGAGTTTTATTGTATTATAATAATTATATACTTTTATACAAATCGGTAAATAAACCAATAAACAAGAATGTAAACAAGAGAAAACATTAACTGAGATTGTATTTTATAACAGATTTAAAAGTTAAATTTAAGCATGTTTGAGCTTATCACAGTTGCTGTTGATTATTTTGTAAAAAAAAAAAAGGAGGAGTATAATTATGATTAAATGGGGCAGCACAGATTTTGGTAAACTTTTAAAAGGTTTTAATTTTGACTTGTTTTAGTTAAAAAAAAAAATTTAAAAAAAAGCTGCACTACTATTTTTTTTCCCCTCTCAAACCTACAACCAAATCTAGATCTTACCGTAGCAAACAAAATTAGAATTAGCTGATACAAATGTATTTCTGTTTGATTTTTTTTTTTAATGAATATTGACATATTTAATACATTCTGTCTGCAGCAAAAGAAAGAAATAAATGAAATATACTCCCCAGTGAACCCTTCCCAGACCAGACTGTTACTCCTAAGCTCTGTTCTTTCACATCGCTGAAATATCTTCTTTTATTTTTTTCTTCTCTCCTTCTACCATCTTTGCTGATTGCAGGGCTACTCATTTGTAGCTCCATCCATCTTGTTCAACAAGAACGCAGTGATGGGAGATTTCTTAGACGCTCCAGTGAGCGTGGAGCGACCCGGCTCTGCTACGGTTCAGCGCAGCGCCATGTTAAAGGTACTGCATCATATTAACACCCGTATTCTTAAAGGCAATCAAATAGGAATAGGTTGAACACGTCATCTGTACCATTCCTTTCTCAATGGTTGTTTTAATTTTGAATTGTACAAGTCAATGTTCAAGTCAAACCGGGACTTTTGATTGAATAACGGAACACAGTAATGAGAGTAAAATCTCGGTTTATTTCTCTATATAATCCTCGACTACACGAATGCATTTATCGCAGTGTTTCACTAGTGCTTGGATATTATCAAGATTTCTCATAACGTCAGAGCCATTGCTGGACTGCCTGCTTCATGGTTGAAACGCTGGCCCCCCAGGAACTCCTTCAATGGCCCAAACATGTGGAAATAGCATGTAGCGAGGCCAGGAATATTTGGGGACGTGGCAGTAACCGCCAGCCGATTTCTGGAAATGCAAGTGAATGTGTACACAGACAGATGCTCCTGTTCCACATGACAAGTTTATCCCCCGATTTTCAAGGATAAGGATGATTCCACTCACTGAATGTGAGGCTCCGAGCCACTTCAGTCTGGATCGTTATTCACTGATGTGCGGCCTTCTTTAAAAAACGCTTGCACCACTCGAATGTTTCACTACGGCTAAGAGTAGTACGGCTCATCATCGTACCCTGTCTCGAAGTCTCCTGTGAATGTCAATCGGTTTTACGCCTTCATTCATGAGAAGTTTCTTCACTATTTCTGGTTTGTCTTAAAGCACCCTCATACGGTACGTAAAGGGCAAGATGAGGATTCATGCAATAAATGTGCTTTTAATTTAAAACTTTTAATTACTTTTGAAATGAGTACAAGATTTTGGGACCCTTTATCTTAAAAGTTGATAAGTAATGTGTGTTCTCTACAACAGCAAAAAAGTAAAACTTGGTCATTTCCATGTCGTCTTTTTTCCCCACCAAACTGACTACAAAAATGGACAGAAAGTCTCATGTGCCCACAAGAAATGATTCAAGTTGTAGTTTCAATTAGGGCTGTAGCTATCGAATATTTTAGTAATCGAGTATTCTACCAAAAATGTAATCGATAAAATGCACTTTTGCTTAATTAAACAGCAATGTTAAATATATAAGAGAAACAAAGGTTCATTGGTTTTCTTTTTAGAAAAATCTACTTTTATTTTTTAAATGCATAAAGCATTTTATCAAAAAATAAACATTGTCATTATTCACAATATAAGGAATTGTTTAAAGTTGACTGAGATGAATTAAGTGCATTTTTAAAAAGCCTTTTCTCAGATGCAAAAACAAAACAGTATTTCAAATGACTTTAAGTACCAAAATAAACTAAGGCACACATTAAAATTAATTTTCATATAATTTCATCGCTCCCTTCCATTTTGCAGCCCGCAACAGAACGCCCCCTCCAATCACAGCTAACTCTTTCCGCTTTGTGAGTGACGTAAGCGCTTCTTCTTCTTCTGCCGACGTCTTGCATCCGGAAGCATGCTGTGTCACGCCAAACAAATAATTGCGCAAAAAAATACAACGCAAGCTTTTAATATTAATTAAAAGAAGCTTCTCGATGCCTCGATCATTTTTGAGGAATCGTTTCAGCCCCAGTTTCAGTGATGCTTGGAAGTTTCGTTCATTCAACCTTGTTTTTTTTTTTCTTTCTCACTCTGGGTGAGGGAGGTGTCTTATAGAGCGCTACTAATTCTGGAGTCCTCGGGTAATTCTAATCCTCTTAATATCTGTTCAAGCACTTTTGAACTATCTTTTTCCCTGCTCTTTCGTAGGAGTCTCAGTTTTTCCTGCATTACGAGCTGTGTCTTCAGGAGCCACCACTGGGCGAGGGCAGCTTCTCCATCTGCAGGAGGTGCAGGCACAAGCAGACTGGCCAGGAGTATGCGGTTAAAATCATCAGCCGCAGGTGTGCAGAGCAACGACTAAGTTTAGTGGGCAGAAAAACAATTCAAATGCAGCATAGATATAGTTAGTACGTTTTCAGATGGGAGTCCTAGTCTTTGCTTCAGTGTTCTTGGCTTTAGGCAGTTTCTGGGATTCTGAGTGGAAGCTTTTCTGCCCATGCATAAATAATAAACTGCTATCTGTGGTCTTGCTGTAGGATGGAGGCCATGACTCAGCGGGAGATCGCCGCACTTCGACAGTGCGAATCTCATCCCAACATAGTCACCCTGCACGAGGTCTACACCGATCAGGTAATCGACACTCGCGTCGTCACTTCTTCCCGTGTCTCTTGAGGTCATTATTTACTCCTTATCACTCCGTTCTCAGTTCCACACGTATATGGTCATGGAGCTGCTGCGTGGGGGTGAGCTGCTGGAGCGACTGAAGAAAAAGAAGCTGTTCGCCGAAGGGGAGGCCAGTCAGCTGATGAAGAGCCTGGTGTCGGCCGTCAGCTTCATGCACGAGGCTGGAGTCGTGCACCGAGACCTCAAGCCAGAGGTAAATATATGAAAGAATAAATAAATGGATAAGTGAAAGATGATGCACTGATGAGCGTCCTGATATAACTTTAATATGGTGATAGGTGGAGAGGTAATTCACTTATAAAGGTAATGTAATAGACTCCGAGTTGTAGCGGTTATGAACTCATCCGTTGTACACCACAAACGAGATCCTAATTGCTTTCTTTGCAGGAGAGAAAAGTGCATTTGCATCTGATTTGCATGTAAATGCAGGAATTTGCCTGATGAGTAGGTGTGTGTGTGTGCAGCGTTCACCCCGAGTTAAACACGTGTGGTCAGCAGTACAACAAGCGGCTTAAGCAGGGCCAAATAAGTGTTTAAAATAACACAAATTAAGAAATACAAGCATTTTACTCGACAACCTAAATGATCCATTATGGTGTTAAGGTATTCTTGTTTTATTCCTGCATAGGTCAATTCAATTCTATTTATAGGGTGCTTTTAACAGAATCAAAAGAATATTAGGGAAATGAGTATGAAACGTGTGAGGAAATACAAATTCGAACAGATTGTCCCTGATGAGCTGGCAGAGAGAGAGATGGTGGCTCTCAAGGAAAACCTCCCCGTGATGGCAATAGGAAGAAACCTTGACAGCAGAGGTGTTTAGGTTTTACGTATTAAGTCCACTTTCATTATTGGAGGCTCATGTACAGAAGTGTTTATAGGCATTTCAGGCCTGAACTTTTGAGCAACTGCAGTCACAAGTCATCAGAGAACAGCTGTCTGCATCAGCCGAGTCCATGGTCAAGTGGAACAACGTGCATCCCAAGCAGACCGCCATGCCACGAGATCTCCAACCAGAAGCGGCGCACCGGGAGGAGACGGAGAGGTCCAGAGGGGGACAGGGCTTCTGGAGTACTGGCAGCTCAGGAGCGCCATGTATAACTCGACAGATAGAGAGACGGAACAGTTGGGTATAAGGTGAAATGTATATTTAGTGCAGAGTGGAAGCAGCGACTCTGGCAACACAGACTATGACGGCATAACTACAAGGGAGAGCGAAAACAGAAACACAGAGACATGCTGGCCGTCTGGGAAGAAAAGCAACCCGTCACCACACTGTCAAAACTGAAGATCTTGGATGTTGAGCTAAATTCTTCTCAATGAAGAAGTGAAACTCTTAGATTTATTAATTATTACTTATTTATTAATAAATACAACACAAAAGATCATAAAGGGATTTCACAGACTAAATTTAACAGACTGACATTATAAGTAAATTTTGAGTGTGCAGACCTGAAGGGTGAACATGCATCAGTTCTCCATTAGAGCTGCTGAAGGTTGTGGTATCAAGTCCCGGGACTCGTTCTTCATTCTGATTTATGTCACATTTACTAATATATTCCAAACAGGCCACTTTGGTTGTTTTGGATGACACCTGACCTGACCTGATGAAAAAGGTTTTATCGATTGCAATCACCGCATTGCTCAATAATGCTAAATATGTTGTTCCTCCTCACCCCCCCCCCCCCCCCCTCCATCTTTCCTCCTGCCGGCTCTCTTTCTCCATCCCTCTCTCAGAACGTCCTTTTTGCAGGCGAAGCCGAAGACTCGTTGCTGAAAGTGATCGATTTCGGGTTTGCGCGCCTGTTTCCCGCAGGCAGCGCTCCTCTGCAGACGCCGTGCTTCACCCTGCAGTACGCGGCACCCGAACTCTTTCACAAATCCGGATACGACAAGGCATGCGACCTTTGGAGCCTTGGAGTCATCCTGGTGTGTGTGTTTTTTTTTTTTTTTTGTGCATGAGATATATGAGTAGATGAGAGATTTGTAGTTTTTTGTTTTTGTCTGTTTTAGTCTTTATTTCTTTTCGACTGATGTATTGCATTTGAAATTATCCTTACATGTGAGAATTCCCGCTGTAATGTATTAAAAATTTTTTTGGTCAGTACACCATGCTGTCCGGACAAGTCCCATTCCAAAGTGAAAAGAAAGGAATGACCTCATCGCATGCTGCTGACATCATGCACAAGATTAAAGAAGGAGACTTCTCACTGGATGGCGAGGGCTGGAAAGGCGTGTCTGAGGAGGCCAAAGATCTAGTCAGAGGTAGATTCTCCAGCTGTTCTCCACCTTATATTTTGCATTTATCTATAAATATTGATTATTTATTAAATATTTCCCACATAATTTCCTTACTTTTTAAATACATTTTGTCCATCTTTCAACAAGCGTTCATTTTCCCTCATTAAAAATGTTTTCGGCTGAGCAGTGAGACACGAATGCACTGCTATCAATCTTTGTCACCATAGGCCTGCTTTCAGTTGGTGCGAGATCAGGACTATAGTGAGGATTGCTTTAAAACCTCAAAACGAAGTCATTGCAGAGCGTCGACAGTCTGGGCGGAAGTGTGTTAGACGTTCGTCGTCATACAAGATCACGACTCCCTTGAATAGCAGCTTTCTGCATTTAATCCAAAGTTTAGGCAACAGCTTTTCAATAAGCGTCTCATTGTAACGAGTACTGTTTATTGTTGAACCTTTATCCTGATAATGTTCCAATACTGGCGCTCGAAATCTCAGAAAACTGTAAGCATTGATGAATTTTCCAGCGGATGGTTGACTTTTGAACTTTTTCTCGGTTGGTTGTTTCTGTTTTCTCGGTTGGTTGTCATACTCTGCCGTTCTCTTTCAGGCTCGTAGCGATGAATCCGTGTCTCATCACCAGTCGTGATTCTCTTTAAGAAACGTTCACGTTCCTTAGAGGATCAGTCTGAATTTTGTTGCCAGATATTCAAACACCTCTGTTTCTGCTCTTCCGTACCAGTTACACCCTCAGACCACAAAAAAACTAACCACTGCATGCCGCTTTTATTTCGTGCAAATCACAAGTGGGGCATAAATTTTTGCTCGCACCGCGGTTACAAATGAACTGAGGCAACATGTTCACACCTGCACAGCAGTGACTGTGGAGACAGTAGCTTGAACGGAAAGCGCTGATAGAACAGAGCGGCCAACAGACGTTTTAAATGTACGAGGGCAATGTTTGACTCACCCTCGTACATTTTATATAATCAGAACTAGCAGCCAATCAGTTTCCCATTAAAAGAAATAGATTTTAAATGCAGTGCTGCCTTATTTTCAATATGCACAGACCTGCGTTCATGCCCAGTGTGTCGAACTACAGTTATAAATGAGTCATCATGATTGTGACTAATGTTATTAGTCATAAGGTGTAGGTGGAATAGTAGCATGTTGAAGAACTGGTAGCTCAGGAACCAGTATTCATACTAATGTACATACAAATGTGACCTAATTCTTAGCTTTAAACTGTTCCCTTAAAGAACTTGGAGAGAATTTGTTGTGTGTCATGTCTTTCCTAATACTTTCTTTGTTACGCCTTAATAACACAGTCAGATGAATCCTATCAGACGAAGTATCTCAAGTTCCTATATGTTGTAGCTTACTCCTACACTCACTCAGTTCAGCTACAGTTAGTTGCCTATTTTTGTTTTTTTCACCTAAATAATCCTGTATGATTAAGTATGACTAATCTGGGGTCAGAGCAGAGGGTCAGTCTGGATACAGCGCCCCTGGAGCGGATGGGGTTAAGAGCCTTTGCTCAGGGGTTCAACAGTGGCACCATGGCAATGCGGAGGCTTGAACCCCGAGCCGTACTGTTTTAGCCACCACTGGCCAAAAAAATTGAGATCCAGTCAGTGTTTAATCCTGCTTATTAAAACTGATTATACACCCTATACACTCTATAGTCACCATCCTGGAATGTGGGGATGTTATCAATGTTTTAAGGACACTT
>JAQMYG010000017.1:6294384-6305167 GCA_030014215.1 Clariallabes teugelsi
TTCATTTGTTTGTTTTTACTGTTCATGCAACAGACACACATGTAAACTTGGTCCTACAGGCACACACACACACACACACACACACACACACACACACACACACAAATACGCGCTCCTCACCTTGATCCATCTTTAATGGAGAACCACTTAAAGAGTAGTGGTAGGCTTGCACAAACATGCTTTTCACTCTAAGAGAGAATCAGAGAACATGCTAAAAAGCCTGAGCATGTCATGCTCCACTTCATTTTGAATACTATGAGGAACCGAACTAAAGTAAAACAGATTATTTGCCATTTTCTTAATCATGACCAGCCCATGGATTTGCCTTAATCGAACGTGTGTTAATCAGAATCTCAGTATTAGCTGTGTTGTATAGAAGTCTCTAATTCCAGTGCACAGCTGCTATTGTTTTTTATATTATTATTATTATTGCAGCATGTACACCTCATGTAAATGTGATTTTTTTTTTTACATCACCCAAAATGTGTTAAATTATCACCCTGGATCCTGTCATTAACATCATTCCTGAAGATTGCACCATTTACTATTAGACTATGCTTTGTGATTGGACTAAATTATATGACTGCAAACACAAAAACTGCAGTATTATGCTGCACAGATGTAACTCAACAACCTGAGAGTGACAGACTGTGTGTGTGTGAGAGAGAGAGAGAGAGAGTGGCATTGGAGTGCCATTTTGTGAACGTATCAGTATAATGGAGGTAAACTAGTCTTCCATTTCCTCCGGCATTATACCGCTCCTGGCTCCGGGAGCAGTCATTATCAACATCAAAACATGGTCTGTCCTAAAGCATAGTTTTGGTTTGAACTAGGCATTGGAAAATCCAAGCAATATCAGGTTCTTTGGTATAATCAATGCATCATGTTACACTATCTTCTTTCTCGAGTTAGTTCAAATATTTATTTATTTTACAAAGTGGTAGATATCAGTTAGCTGTCAGGAGTGCTATTGGTTGGTATGTACATTATAGCATAATGTACCTACTGTACATTATAGCTTCTGTGATACCAATTACAGTACTATTCTTTCTCTCAACACATATGGGTATTTTTAATTCTAATACAATTACATCCAAAAGCTATAAAAACATCGGAGAGAACAATGGAGAGAACAGGCAGACTCCATGCAGATAGACCCACCGCGGGACCCTAGAGGCGCAACGCTACAGTGGTAGCCTATAGGTCTATAGGCTACAGGTATAGACTTGTATTTGGCAGCACATTGGATTCGTGGTTAGCACTATATGCATGGGTCTATATGCATGGAGTCTGCATGTTCTCTCCGTGCTTGAGGGGTTTCCTCCGTGTACTCCGGTTTTCTCCAACAGTCCAAAGACATGCAGATTAGGCTGATTTGCCGTTCCCAATTTGCCTGTAGTGTGTGAATGTTGACCAGAGGTCTTGCCATGGTTGTGAAAATATGAATAAATACAATGGTCACCATTGGCCTCCACAGTCGCTTGTTGGACTACATACTGTAGGTTCCCAGATGGATGTATGGAGACCTGTATAGAGATGACATACATAGAAGTTTTAAGAAAAGTGCCTTCTTCCTCCCATTACCTCGTTGATTAAGATCTCCTTGATAGATCCTTTCTAGTGCTGGAAAAGCGGGGCTGAATTTCTTAGCAGTTTTATTTTAAAATGTCACTGGCAACAATTTTTTTATCCACACATTTAACTATCACGCTGATTGCACAGCAGGTATCAGGGTTGCCAGGTAGCCGTGTAAGAATATTCCCTGAGATTAAATCTTCAGGTCATTAAGTACCTGTCCACGTGTATAGCTTCAGATATACTGTATTTGCTGTTCTTGGCTGACAGAAGTGGATCCCAATTATGTCTCCTCAAATTGTACTGTAAGCCCATCCATGTCAAGATTCCACCTTTTGCTTTTTTAAAGATGCTTTTCAACTCACCACAGTTGCAGATAGTTGTTGAGTTGTTTTAGCCTTTCTGCAGGTTCAAACCTGTCTGGTAATTCTCCTCTGAATTCTCCCACCAACAAGTCACTTTCTTCTACAGAACGTCCACTCACTGGCATTTTTGTTTCTTCTCCCACTGTGTATAAACTTGTTAAAACTCTGTGATTATCCTAGGAGATCAGCAGCTTCTAAAATACTCAAATCAGCCAGCCTGGTACCAGCAACTACCCCGGTCCCCATTCTGATGTTTTTTCATTTACATTTACGCATTTGGCAGACACTCTTATCCAGGGCGACTTACAAAAGTGCTTTGAAGTTCCCATCATTGGATATATCCTTACTGTGGGTTACTGGGTTACTAAGTAAGTACCATCAGTCAGAACTGTTGGAAAGGGCTTTTTTGGGGGGCGTTTGGCTTCTTAAGTCGTCGTTTAAATATTGCCAGAGACGCAGCTGTGCGGACATCTAGAGGAAGGTCATTCCACCACCTAGGTGCCAGGCCGTTTTGAGCTTTGTAGGCAAGCATCAGTGTTTTGGAGCCAGTGCAGGGAGCGGAGAAGTGGGGTGGTGTGGGAGAACTTGGGGAGATTAAAAACGAGACGTGCAGCTGCATTGCCACTGCAGACCTGCCAGAAATGAGTTGCAGTAGCCCAGTCTTGAAATAACAGGGGACTGAACAAGCACCTGAGTAGTCTGTGAAGAAAGAAAGTGGTTAGTAATGTGTGGGGAAAATGACAGTTGATTGTCCAATTGTCCATTCATTCATTTATCTTCTATACCACTTAACCTGTTACACAGTCGCAAATAGTTTATCCCAGGAGACATCGTGCAGGTCATTCACTATGGGCAATCTAGAATGGTCAATCAACCTAAAATGCATGTCTTTGAGTGTGGAAGGAAACCGGAGTACCCGGAGGAAACCCACCAAGCATGGGGAGAACTTGTGGACTCCATGCACACAGACCCGAGGCTGGAATCGAACCCCCATCCCTGAAGGAGCAAGGCCATAGTGCTAACCATCACACCACCATGCCACCTCATTATAATAATAATATTTGCTATGAATATTAACTGAAACCTGTGATTTGTATTTGCATGAATTTGCTGAACATGGTATATTTGTTCCTACTGACTCACCTCTTGAGTGAATATCGTACCCTGGACCAGTAACAGTGTGTTTTAAAAAGTCTTTATACTAACTTGCTTAAGATAGTAATCGCCAACTCTATAGGAATGTTGCCAATAGAACAGACCAAGCAGATCAGTGGCATATTTCCAAAAGGTAAAAACAGGACAGCAGAAAAGAGCAGAGTGCGTGAGGGCTTAGTGCGTTCGATTTGTGTTTCCCTTGGTTGATAGTGCAGCCTTCCTCCCTTATTTCTTGCTGTCTTTCTTCTTCAGAACCACACACACACACACACACACATGCTCAGGCTGTGTTTCTCTGCTTCCTTCATTGCCTTGCTCCCTTGCAGTGGGGTGGGAGAGCTATAAATTAAAGTGGGGAATTACTGCTAACTGTTGGAATAAATTAGAGCGCTTTTGCATCTGTAAACACAGTCTGACTGCCTAATTACTGCACACTCCCACTGTGAGTCGGAGAGGGAGAGAGAAAGATGGGTAGGCTATAAACATGAGGAAGAGGACAGATAGTCAGAGTAGACTGAGGAAGTGAGGTGTTAAAAGAATAGTAAGAGTGATTAAGAGATGAGGTAAAGGAGGCAGAGAGTGAATTAGAGCTGTAAAACCTATAAAGACGGCTTGAAGTGTGCTTTAGTTTATGGCTCCAGACCAGCTGTCTTGGAAATGCCATGTGTGTATTTTAGAATGCAAATGGTTTGTTGACAGCTGTATTAGCATATACTGTAGATATAATAACATGCGCTGGGAGTCGGTGCATGGTATAGCTGACGCTTTTTAAATCATCAATCTGTTAGTAAAGTTACAAATTTCATAAAGGAAAAGATAAAATTTACAAAAGCTTTTGCTTGTGTACGGTCATATACAAAATGTAGTGCCCCCTCTTTAAATTCTATGTGTTTTTGTGCAAAATCTGATCATAATATGTCTTAATGTTAAGCAAATACAACTTCAGACAAACAAAAATATATAAGTGTTTTTACCTTATTTATTTTAGAAAAATGAAACAGAAAAAAAAACAAGTATACTATAGCAACACTAAGCACCCTCTTTCTGCTTCCACATGATTTAAAAAGTAATTTGCGGCCAAATGTTGTTAATCACCTGCCCTTGCTAAATTATTCCTCAGCAGGTGTGCAGACCTCTATAAAAGCAGAAGTTTTGGCAGTTTGCTGGTCTGGAGCATTCAGGTATGTGTTAGCACAATGCCAAGAGGGAAAGACATAAATTATGGTATTAGAAAAACAATTGTTGATGCACATTTATCTGGAAAGTGTTTTAAAACCTATTACAAACAATTTGGATTTCAATGGTGTACAGTGAGAAAGATTATTCACAATTGGAAAGCATTCAAAAGAGTTGCCAGGATTGGACATCCCAGCACATTCACCCCCAAGATAAGGCCGTGCAATGATCAGAGAAATATATATTAAAAAAAAAAAAAAAAAGTGCTTCATCTCTGACCTTACAGGCCTCACTGAGCATGTTAAATTTACGTGGCAGCACAATTAGAAGAAGACTGAACAAGTAATTTTTTTTTTGGGAAGGTTTTCCAGGAGAAAGCCTCTTCTGTCTAAAAAGAACATGAAAGCACAAATGAGGTTCGGAAAACAACAAACCACAAGACTTCTGGAACAGGACAGATGAGACCTGAAGTGGAGTTGTTTGACCATGATGGCCAATTTGGGGAAAACCAAAGACCATTTGAGCAGAAATAGCTCATAACCACTGTCAAGCACGGCTGGGGAGGGGCGAGGATTTAGGCTTGTTTTGCAGCTACAGGACCTGGGTACGTTGCAGTCAATAAGTCAACCATGAACTCCTCTGGTTAATTTGAGGTCATCTGTCAGACTGCTAAAGCTTGGTCGAAATTGAGTCATGCAACAGGACAATGTTCTCAAGCACACAAGTAATTCTACATCAGGATGACTGAAGAAAAAGAATGTTTTGTAACGGTCTAGTCAAAGTCCAAACCTCAACGCAATTGAAATGCTGTGATAGGACCTTAACAGAGCTGTGCAGAAGCAAATGCCCAAATACCTCAATGAACTGAAGAAATGTTCTAGAGAAGAATGGGCCAAAATTCCTCCACAATTATGTCAAAGACTGATAAAGTCGTGCAGGAAACAATTACTTCAAGTTATTGCTGTTAAAAGTGGATCTACAAGCTATTGAATCATATTGGTACTTAGTATTGCCCTCATGTTTTTTTGGCAAGGTGAAAAAAGTTATATGTTGTTTGTCTGAGGTTGTTTTCGTAGGTACATAGAATACCTGCTATGATCAGATGATTTTTTATTATGTGTTTACACAAAAACACATAGAATTAAAAGAGAAAGAGACTAATTCATGACTGTACATATGTTAATAAATGCCCATCACCAATAAATTGGCATTAAATAACACTGATTATCAATCATATACCAGTAAACTGGTAACATGATTATGGGCACCCAAGGCTCAACCCACAGCACCCAAAAGAACAGCTGCAACAGTTGCCCCACTAATGTCCCAGTGCCAGACACAACAGCACACCCCCAGGGGTCTTGCTCAGTCATAGAGAGCAGTGCTGCCCCAAAGGCACAAAGGGAAACTGACACAGTATTGAGCTTAATATTTTGTGTTTCAATGGTATGGCTGATCTATGTACTTTACTTGATGCCGACAAAACTCTATAATACTCAAAAAGCTCACACAGCTTTAATAAATTTATCTTACTAAAGAAAGAAAATTGTGTTTTAAAAATGTGCTTCGGAATATAGAATGGTTTCATTGTTAAGTTAAGCCTTTATTTGTCACATATACATTACTGCACAGTGAAATTCTTTCTTATATCCCAGCGTAACTGGGGTCAGAGCGCAGGGTCAGCCATGACACAGTGCCCCTGGAGCAGACAGGGTTAAGGGCCTTGTTCAAGGGCCCAACAATGGCAACCTGGTGGAGCTGGGGCTTGAACCGCTGACCTTCCAATTAGTAACAGCTTTAGCCCTCTGAGCTACCACTGCCCCTAATTATAATCCATTGTATGGATTGTTGCAAAACAATTAACTCTATACCGGAGGTATTCAGATGGTGAACTGAAGGAATTGTGTGGGCCATAGGGGTAAGTTTAGGGGAAGCATTCAGCATTTGCACATTTTAACTCCTTAATACTAACTGACACTCTCTGGAATTCTTGAAATCTTAAACCCCCACCCCGTTGCTTGAAAGATGAACCGATGTCAATGTAAATTATAATCAAATTCAAATCAAATTAGTTCTCATGGGGAAAAAGATAGTGTTACCCTATCAGACTTGATTTCAAGTAGAATCATTTTACAACCAGTAAAAAAAAAAAAAACACGTCTTTCTAAGAGTGCAGCTAACCATTCAAAGAATCCTTGGGCACCCGAAAGATTTCTTCATCTGTCCTTATGTGGGAAACCTTAAGAACTCCTTTGTAACCCCTCTTTGTACAGTAGGTTCTTTTTTTATTTTCCAGGTAGAACTTCTTTAGAAAAGATCAAACCATAAACCATCTAAAGAATTCCTGAACAGGCAATGTAGAGCTGCAATTCCAGAGACAGTATTGTAGCGAAACTTTGATTTATGAATTCTGTGCAGATTAACTATGATGTGCTGAAGCAATGAATCCAAATTATTGGCTCCAGTGAACCTATTACTATCACAGGATTAGTTCCTACCTTTGTAGAGCCCAAAATGAAAAAAGCCACAGTCTTATAGTAGACTGTGTAGTCTAGAGTATATATCTTAGCTGCCATGATGTCATCCTTATTGCAAACGCAGGGTGCGATTGTAGAAATGGCAACATTGTGATTCGCTTCAGATGCGTTTTCTAGCTGGAAGTGCTTTCGTGACTGGTTTTGAATGTGAATTTTGGTAGGCAGTTGCTCTCCCCTCAGTACTGCGGACTGTACCGACCTACTTTCACCCATGCTGGCAACCAAGAGTTAGTGTAATAAACACTTGACAATGAGTGATACATATAGTTAAATGCCCCAGTGCTGTTACGATCTATTATTACCACTCATGGAATTCCTCTTGTCCAATCAGATTTCTCGGTTGGAATGAACTGTTGCATAGTAATGACTGAATTATGCGTTCAAAATTAGTGTACAGTGTAGGTTTCAAAGAAAAACAAATCAAATACGACACCATGGTTTTATGACTGTACATGAATATGGATTAGCAGCCGCGCCAACTTAGCATTTCTAGCTTTCGTCTTGATTTCCCTTGTTTCTAATCAAACAAAGTCACCGTAGAAAGGTAAAAAGGTTTTTGCAATCAACATACACATTTTATTTGGCCATATACCATGTCAGCTAAGTTACATCCATGCAGGCTAATAAATGAAACAATTGAAGCTGTAGTTACGGCGGTTATTCTGGGTCAACATGATGACCTCTCAAGGCTGAAGAGCATCAAGGCAATCAGAGAAGGAACACTACAGTATCATTCTCAGAACGCCCAATCAGCAATCAGCTCAAGCAGAGAATTCAAATTGAGACAATAAATCAGTGAGGAGAGCGCGAGAGAGAGAGAGAGAGAGAGAGAGAGAGAGAGAAGTCTCAGTGAATCAGTCTATGGATTGTGGAAGTCGAATTTACTCAAGTGATTGTAGGATGAAAACCTTGACTGAAGACCTGATGAGAGAGGAATGAGTAAGCAGAAGGAGAAGGAGGCAGCAGATGGAGGACAAGAGAAAGAGAAGAGGCCGATTAAAGGTGTTGGGTAGATATATTAGTACTCTTATCAGAGATTTCTTGATTTAGAGGCTAAACAGTGAACAGAATGAGTTGGAGCACAGAGAGATGACGCCAGGGAGGGGCACTGTGGCTATTGGGAACACAATCCTTCTGGTGTCATGGCCCACACCTTCTGTTTTTTCCTCTCTTTCTCTCTTTCACACACACACACACACACACTCACACACTGCTCATTAACACATGCAAACAGCCCTAACGCTAACTCGACAACACACTAACAAGACTCAGAGGTCTGCACAACAAGTTGTGATAAGACACATTTGCATCACATACCCCAAGATGGAGGAAGACATATGGCAGGGTGAACACACACTTTCACATCTCAGTTCATTTAGTCCTGCCAGGAAGTTACATATGGTGTGATACTCAGACAGTTTAGGTTTAAACTGATCAAGCTTACACTGTAGGTGTAACAGTTTCTCAAACAAATAGCCTGGTTAATACAGTATGTGTAGCACAAACAGGCCTGAAAGGATTAGGTAGGTTTGATGTTCGACTGCTTTACGCTCAGGTTAATAAAGTTCAACCCCATTGACCTTCCATGGCCTGTAGAGTGACTATAAAATGATCGATGTTAATGTTAAAAGGATTAATCTTACCTTATACACCTTATGCTCAACTGAAAAAGACTGAAAGGAAATTCAGGTCCATCCATCCATCCATCCATCCATCCATCCATCCATCCATCCATCATTTTTTCTTCCACTGGTACTCTATGATTGCTTCTTTCAAATAGCTCCCATGGAATTCTTTCTTTGTTTCTTATACTGGTACTCCTTACTTGTTACCCTTACCCCATGTTAATGGATTTTCTATCTATCTATCTATCTATCTATCTATCTATCTATCTATCTATCTCTCTATCTATCTATCTATCTCCTCTTCCAATGATTTTCTTTCAAATACATCCCACTGAATTCTTTCTTTCTTTTTTCTTTCTTTCTTACAATTTTACAGACATTCATCAGTTCATTACACTATAATATGTTCACAGAAGTAGACAATGTATACTTAGTTCAGGGAAAAATGTATAAAATAACAGTGAGTCACCATTATTATCTGACCTACTTAACCCGACCAAACCGCTTCTCTGATTGCTTGCTTTGTGCAAATTCTGGCTTGTGATTGGAGCAAAAAAATGGAGCCCCTGTGTTCTGTTCAATCCGTCAACACAATTATGGCACATCTGTTTGGGTAGGTAGGAAGTCCCTGGACAGGAGCCACACTCATTAATATCAATCTCATTATTGCGAGAAATGGCTCCATTTTGCGCAGGCCCAAGTGCAGAGACTCAAATAATTTATAAAGTGCACTGTTTAGTCTCACTGTGAAAGCTGAAAAATGATTCTCGTAGGTAAATGGTTAATGTCGGTGCTCCAGGGACCAAATCAGTTCTGGGCTTTTAATGACAGGTCAATTTTTCTAACAGCTATGAGTATTTGCCTATAAATGCTGAATGCATTAGTTATCTTGGCACTAGTGGTATAAATAAGCGGAGCTGTATTATTTGGGAAATATGTTATTTAAATATTTAATAACAAATGTATCCTTGATTATGACATGTTTTTTCAAGAGTTCTGATTATATATATATAAAAAGAGATAAATGGATAAAATTCAATTTTCAGTGTTATGATTTGTCAGATTGGTGCTCCACTTTCTTTTTAGTGTCTCAGTTACTGAAAAATTATCACCAAGCACTTCCCTTTTCTCTTTCCTGACAGAAGGAAACACACTGCAGTAGAGAGGGAAATGATAAAAGGAACCATTGAAGGGTATATGACCTGAATATGCACCTGAATCTACTTGACTAATAAGCCTTTCATTCAATGAAATGTGAAGACTAGGATTGGATAACGCCTACTTCAAGATACCCAGATGATTTGATTGAGATGATCTAATCCACACCTCATTTTATATTAAATGAAATGAAATTAAATGTAGTTGCAAAGCAACAATGATTGGGCCCAAGCACGTGTTCCATCGCACAGGTGCCCAGGAGCACCACATAACCTGTGTGCTTATTGAGCACCTCCAAAAAGCCCCAGATGCTGGAAAAAAGCATCATACCATGATCAATGTGATGTCACTCAATATGATTGGCATAAGTTTCAGCATACAGGAAATGCCACAGCTGAAGCATTTGAGATGTCAAAAATCCCTTCACAATTTTGTATCTTTACTGTCTCAAGATCACGTTGGCCTGATTTGATGGCGATCACATGAATCCCCAGGTGAAATATATCAAATTATTTTGGGTGTGTTTTTCATGATTGGAAACAACCCGAAATAATTAAGTTGGAGTCATGACATACGTAGCGAAATATAATGTTCAGCTCAATGAGATCTACAGTAAATGTGTACTGGGTTTTGCTTGTATACTTGCAAGTGTGTATGAACTATGTACAAAATCTGGTATGAAGGCCCCGTACCACGTCCAGGGCCCAGCCGCTCTGGTGCCCTAATGGGAGCAGATTACGACCTGTATGCTGATTTTCATGACTTTAAAATAAAATCCTTAGAACAACAAGAGGGCCCTTCAAACACTGATTATGTTGTAGAATAAACTAAAGAAACTGGAACAATTGTTTTACTGATTATACCGTCAGTCAAATGTTTGGACACACCTTCTAATTTCATGGTCTTTCCTGATTTTATACGTATGCCTTATACTTAAGGTACTTGATGGGTTTTGCGAATGCACTTGACAATACTGTTCTTGCAAGAACCGTTCCAGAACAGCTGACCCTCATGTCTTAAAATAACATCTGACCGATGTTGTTATTGTTGATTGGTATTTCATAGTTTTGAAATCAGTGTTGTTATAAGCTAAATCCTGGCAGTGCCATCTTGGAATATGCCCATGCCATCAGGGGAGAAAAAAATCTCGAACTCATAACACTGCTTTCACTGGGTGTACAGTAGGCACTAG
>JAQMYG010000017.1:6327268-6338750 GCA_030014215.1 Clariallabes teugelsi
GCACCTCAGGTCAGGTGCGCAACCCGCGTCACCTGACCGAGGTGCTTCTTGGGAAACCGAGCCTCACTAAACAAAACCAGACTACAAACTCTCTGCCCTCTAGTGGGCAAACCCTCACAACTGTAGCATATGCTTGTTAATAACCTGTATTTTGTTCTATTTAAATTGTATATTTTTGTATTCATATTTAATTCAAAATATTCTTTAATATATTTAAGTTAATATATTTAATATATATTACATTTAATACAAATATCTGGCAATGCCTTATAGACGAACACATGCATTCATGCAATAAACAATACAAACAATAACCTGGTGTTTAAAAGAAACCAAAATATTCATTAGTGTGTTTATATTCATTTTCATTCTTTTTCAAATTTTCTATTTATCATCTATGCAGAATTTCTTCAGTTATCGCTTTCAAGGGGTATTTTGTGGTTTCACAATATAAAATGGGAATTATATATATATATAATACATAAATATTATTTCATACTCCTAAAATGACAGTAACATTTGAACAATAAATGATTCATGCTGTATTTTTTTATATTGCTAAATAACTATAATAATGCAATTTTCCCCTCCCTGTCAGACATGCATTATGCACTATTTTTGTAAAATAGGTGCCAATTTAGCTATTTATGTGGTTAAGGTAAAATAAGTCCTTTTTAAAAATACAAATATTACATGTTGTAACTGTGAAGAAGGCTATGGTAAATTTATATGGGCAACATAAAAGCCAGAATTCAGCCACAGGAAATCGAAACCAAAGGAAATGTTGTTGTCCAGGAACCCTGTCTACCTGTGACATTAGTTAATGTTTAAAAATGGGCCACTAGCCTCGATAATGTACATGATGCACAAATATTTGATGATATGGGCATGTTGGGTAATGTTAGATAAATTATTTAGTGAGAAAATAACAATGCAAATGGCAGCATTATGGCACAGTGGGGAGTTTTTCCCTTATACAGCTTCAAGGGCGTTAGTCTTAAGTTTGAGTTACTGGTTTGTGCTGAGTTTTGCATTTTCTCTCTATGTTCATGTGGGTTTCCTCTGGTTTCCTCCCACCACTTTTGGCTATTCTAAACTGTGAAAATCTGTGTAGGGTGATCTAGAGTGTATTACTGCTTTGTGCTCAGTGTTCCGGTTTCAACCTTGAGGAGGATAAAGTGGTGACTGAAAATGTGTGTGTGTGTGTGTGTGTGTGTGTCTGTGTGTGTGTCTACATATTGCATATTAATATTGGCAGTGTTCCCCTTTCACACCTGCAGGTTCCCTTACTCAATCCTTGAGATTAGTGTAAATGTAGAGTAGATTCCCCCATGTGTCTAATTGGGTGTCCTCCCACCTAGAAACAAATAAATGCTAGTAGGTAGCCGGCATGGTGGGTTAGTGGATAGCACTGTCGCCTTACACCTCCAGGGTCCGGCTTCAATTCCCGCCTTAGGACCGTGAGCATGGAGTTTGCATGTTCTCCCTGTTCAGGTATTCTGATTTCCTCCCACAGTTCAAAGACATGCAGATTAGGCTAACTGGCATTCCTAAATTGCCTGTAGTGTGTGAATGAGTGTGTTGTGTGTGCACCCTGTACAGGATGTACCCCACTTCGAGCCCTAAACCTCCTGCGATGACTGCATGTAGATGGATTGGCTAGTGTATGGAGCAGTGGGGCATGGGTTAAGGCTCTGGGTTACTGCTCAGAAGGTTGGGGGTTCAAGCCCCAGCACCATCAAGCACCCACTGTTGGGTTAAGCTTGAGCAAGGTTAACTTTAACTCTTGGTGCTCCAGGGGTGGCATATCATGTGCTCTGACCCCAGTGTCCTAACAATCTGGGATATGTGAAGAAAAGAATTTCAGTGGGCTTAGGGGTTAGCAGAGTGGCTGTTCTCCCAGTGCTTAGTGGGTTTTCTTCCACAGTCCGAAGACATGTAGATTAGACTAATTGGCATGTAGATTAGACTACTGCCTGTAGTGTTTGTAATGAGTTGGCACCCTGTCCAGGGGGTACCCCACCTCACTCCCTAAGTCTCCTGTGATAGGCAACCCTGTATACAGGATAAACCGGTATAGACGATGAATGAGTGAGTGAGGTAATGTATATGTGTCAGAAAAAGGTGTGTGTGGGACTGGAAACCCACAACGCTCCCATTATTCCTGGGATAGACTTTGGACCTCAGTCAGCCTGAGAAGCATAAATGCATAAATGCAAATATTAACAAATAAATATACAAATAAACATGTATTCATACTCTTTTTCTCTAAAGAAGGGTGAAGACATTGAGTATTGTTTTATGTTTTTTAAACTATTCTTTCCACATGCGTTTTTAAACCTCTCTACCCAAACAACAAAGGTTTGCGAGTTAAACGCGTGTGTGTACAGTATATATGTGTGATAGAGAGAGAGACAGAGAGAGAGAGAGAGTGTGTGTGTGTGTGTGTGTGTGTCAGCTCCTCAGCATAACCCGGGTTTAATTTCGCCTTCTCGCGCCTTAATGTTTTTTTTTTTTTTTTTTTTACCTCACGCGAATTACGGCGAGACGTTCGCGCGTGACATTTTGCGCTCGAGCACACGAGGAAAGGCGGGAAAAAAAACAGGGGGCTGACAGGAAATAATAAATAAGAGAGGAAAGAGAAGAAAAAGAAAATGCGTGAACGTGAGTCACGGTGTTATTACGGTGTTAATCACACACCTATTTGCTATTTTTAAAGGAGAACGCCAGCGTGGTGAGTGAGGTAGGGTATCGGATGAGAGAGAGAGAGAGAAGGAGAGAGAGAGAGAGAAGGAGAGAGAGAGAGAGAGAGAAGGAGAGAGAGAGGGGCTGGAACATGATGGTGATGCTGACGACTGACTGACTGACTGACTGACCTGCTACACCGGACTTCATTTTGTGTTTCAAGTGCCCTCTTTTTTCGTCTTTTTGTTTTTCATTGAACAGCCCTGAACGGTGGAACTTACACTCGTTTTTGAGGGGAGAGCAAAAAAAAAAAAAAAAAAAAATTGACCAATATTGCGTCTCTTACTGCGCGGTTTTTCCCCTCAGGAGGAAAGAAGGAAGGAAGACGCTCATTAGCTCATTTTTTGTTTGTTTGTTTGTTTTTAAGGTAAGTCACACAGGTACTCGTTTATTCTCGGTGTGCTGCTTACTCATTTTGAACACCACAAGCTAAACGAGCTAATTTCTCCATTTATTAATGAACAAACATGTATTGCAAAAATGCTCTGGTTATTACAAAAACTCAAGTTCTCTGGTTTATTTTTTATATATATATTTTTTGCTGACACATGAACTAACCTTACCATTAAAATTGCAGCCCAACCCATAATGCAGAGACTGGACTCAATGTAAATGCGCATAAGTTAAAGCCTGTCTCTTTCTCTCTCTCTCTGTGTGTGTGTGTGTGTGTGAAATAGAGAGTGTGTGTGTGAATGCATTACTTTCTCATTGTGTTAATGCGGTTTGCAATGCCAGCATCTGAGCTCATTAGCACCCAGAACACTGCTTTTATGTTATTATTATTATTATTATTGCTTGTTATACTTGGCTTTAAAAGGCGTAAACTGTATGATATGGTTTTCCTGTTTTTTTTCCCCCGTCACTGAGTTGGAGGTCCGTCGTTGATGTCCAGGAGCACTGGGATTCGTTTTTATGTTTGTTAAGTACTCATGATGCTGTATTAATTATGATCACTTCCGACAGACTAAGTGATATCGCAGAGAAGGGGGAATCTTCAATATGTTGTTGTTTTTCTTCATTTAGATTATTCGATCCACGTATTTGGTTTGGCACATGTCTACCGCCAGATGCCCTTCCTGAAGCAATCGTCCCCCCGTTTAGATTCGGGCTTACAACCAGCACAGATGTGTGTACCCCCGTGTCTGGGGTTCCCCGTCAGGAAAAATCGGACCCCGGTCTTTTTGTGAGACAGGTGGAGATGCTCCCACTGTACTTAAAAGGGTGAATCTTTAAGACCGCATAATGGTACAAATTTTATATTTAGACATTGTATTTACATCTCAGCATAATAGAAATGGATCATTTTGTCCTGTAATGCCATAAACAGGGCGATACAGTATAGTGGTTGGCACGGTGGCCTCACCCAGTGGAGGTCGAGGATTCGATTCCAGCGTCGGCTCTGTGTGCTTGGAGCTTGTGTGGTACTTCAGTTTCCTTCCGTATTCCAAAGACATGCAGATTAGGTTAATTGGTGTTCCTGAATTGCCTGTAGTGTGTGTGTGTGTGTGTGTGTGGGCGCCTTATGATAGATTGGCATCTTGTCCAGGGTGTACTCTGCCTTGTGCCCAAAGTCTCCTGGGATAAGCTCCAGGCCCCCGTGACCCTGTACAGGATAAGCAGTATAGAAGATGAATGAATGAACTGAACGAATGCCATAAACAGTAAATGTTGCACTTAATCATTTGATGTCTGTACAAAATGTTGCTGTAAATTATCTGTAATAATAATAATAATAACAATAATAATACCGTCATTAACTGTAATTGCTGCTTACAGTAGTCTACTGTTACCTCACTGTCAGTACACACCATTTTACCGCACTGACGTCAAGTATTTACCCAGTAACTTACTGTAAATTTATAATGTGCAGCTGTATTTTTCATATTATTTACTGGAATTCGTATATACAGTACACTACTGTGCTATGTGCTAGGACAAAAATCATGAGGCTGGATTCACACGGTGGGTGAGCCCAATGTACGGGTGTGTGTTCAAAAAAACGAATGTTACATTATTAAGTTGGGTTTCTCTACTGTCATCTGAGAAGTTCCAAGGCACAAGCAACAAGAGCAATAATTCAGTTGGGGTCGCTCCATGCATTAATCGAATGGTATAAGCGTGTGTAACCGTGTGAGTGCAGCTGAAAGATGGCAGACTGGAATTAACTTTGTGCAGACCTGCTAATTTTAGGAAGTAAAATCGAGAGGAATCATTTACCAGCAAGATGTAAGATGCTGATGAAATGCTCGGATGATGATAATAGCTCTTCAAAGTGTTAGCATCGATAATGTCACTCTAGATAGTTTAAGAGCGAACGAGCACCATGACATATCTCTCTCTCTCCGCCCAGTCCGCCTTGATTGACAGACAAAGCCATTATGTTGAAAAGTGGCATTATGGAATAAAAGCAGCCTTTTGGGGGGGAAAAAAACTGAATTGTTAAATAAAAGCTGACTTTGGACCTTTCCAAATAAAACCAAATGGAATCCAGTAATTTCTGCTGTTGTAAAAAATAATCAGGATGAAATAATATTTCAGAATAATATTTTAAGCGGATTTTAAAGCTGAATGAGAAACGTTTTATAATAATGAACAAAAATTTTAAAGTGCGTTTGAGTATATTTGGGTACAACAATTTTGTGCTCATATTATATATTTATCAGTATGTTTATGTAATTATATATTTTACCTATGACTAATTTGTTCATTTAGTTTTTAAACACTTGGGTTTTACAGTAGCAGCTTAATATAAGAGCCCACTGACTTATCTTTTTTTTTTTTTTAACAGTATGGTCACATGATCATCACATCACATACTGTAGGCTAAACCTTTGCTAGGAATTACTCAAACCACAAGGACTTGTCGTTTTTCTGACAAACCGTTTTGTCTGTATGTTCGACTCAACCGGTGCTTGCTTTTGTTTTGGAGCTGATAGACAACAGTGAGCGCTTCCTGGAGTGTCTTTATACTGAAGGAAAAGAAAACATGCCTTTTTTTCACCACAGGATATCACACAATCATGTCACTACAGCTGGGACATAGAGTACTATATTTCCTGGGGTTGTTTCTCCTGGTCATTTCATAGAAGGTTAAATACAGTCATCTTTCCCAGACCTAGTCTGTTAAAAATGACTGACATGACACATCCGGACAAGACTGAAATCCCAGAGTTGCTCCAGTAATAATTACATTTCCCCACCTCCCCAAGGGAAACCAGTTCAGTCCAGATAGGCCTCAAGGCTGAGTAACGTTGATTCGCTGTCTGCGCGCCCTCGCTAGATGTTCTGACCTACAAGGTTTCTTAAGTGTTTAGTTCCTCAAAAAAAGCCCAAGTGACATGTTCAGTCATGCCATCTTTGTTTTTTGTTTTTTGTTTTTTTAAAGAATTGCTGCCTGTTGGAAAATAGTGCAGGCAAAGAACAAAAAGATTAGAAAAGAAATTGTGATAACAGCGAAATTGAGAAATTCGTTCATAAACATGAAATAACCAGGTTTTTTTTGTATGTAAGCTCAAAGGTTACTCAAGGATTTTTCTCCTAGTTTTAAAAGGAAATTGGGATCCTCACAGTAAAAATATCTCTTGTAGAACTATACATAGACCTACAACATTGTTCTCTAGATTACTACACTTTTTTTCATCATTAGTTTTAATTTTACATCTCTGTTCATGGGTGTAAAGTTTTTCCAATCAATGATGCCGCGTTGCATCTGAAATAATTTTGTTATAATCTCCATCCATTATAATGAGAACTGTGTTCTGTGGTAGCGTAGCTGGGTAATGTAAATGTAAATGTAGCTTTAAAGTTATTAGGTAATTCCATTAAAGTAATAAGTATATTCGTTTTGATTTGCGATTCTAACACGAACATTTATAACGTTGTAAATTTGAATTCCAAGCTGTAATATGAACATGAACGTTTTACAAATCTTGTTGTTGATTTACGATGAATAAAATTCCAATCTCATCATTTTGTTTACATAAATTACTTTTGACCGCAAAGGAACGGCTGCATCCAGGGTTAGGATTTTCATCCAGGATGGGATTTGTGTGAAATCTTAACCCCATAACATTCATGCTCAGAAAGAGATACCTGCAGATTTATTTTATTTTTTTCTGTGAGATGAGTTTGGCTGTATAAAGTACACATTGTTAGTGACGATTATCTGGTAACTTATTCAAGTGTGTCTGCGAAATCTGTGTGACAGTATGGTATGTTGTGTGGAGAATAGCAAGTTTCAGTCCATTGAATTGTGAGGCAGGACCACAGGGCATCTCTCTCTCTCTCTCTCTCTCTCTCTATCTCTCTGTCTCTCTCACCCACTCGCATAGGTCTCGTTCTATTTATATATTAATTTATGTTTATTTTCAAGAAGGCTGACATGAATTCACAAGGCGACTATAAATGTTCATAATTTCACTTCAGTGAAAGAGCTCCTTAGCTCCAATGGTGCAAAAGTAAACTGTAATTTCTGTGGAACAACAACACAAGAACAACATCAATGGTAATAACAGGTTGAAACTTGTAATACAGCATGTGCGAACAGCGGGATCTTTTACCTGTCAATTTTACATGTTTACGCGCGAAAGATTCTTTTCCGCTTCAGAATAACAGGACCCGGTGCCAGCTTATGAATTTTCTGGCATGTTTTAATTATGAATTTTTTATTCAAATGGCGTCTTTGAACAGCAGCGCTGGAAGGGCATCTGCACCAGCTTCTGCTGGACCTTAATTGCACGCCACCGAGCGTGTGAGAATTTATGAGGTGCAGGTTGATGGTTTTGGTTTTCATAATGCCATGTTTTATATAACTCTCTCTCTCTCTCTCTTTGTCGCTCTCAGTCTGTCTTATGGTTAATACTTTCTTCTCTGATGGAACTCCAGCTTGTCCCCCACCCCCCACACTTGGCCTTTTTTCCCCTCGTGTCCCCTTGGTTCTCTCTCCTAAAGACTGCATCTTGTTTTCAGCTCCTGCATCACAAAAGCACACTCTGAAGACATGTATCACGCGTGCATATGACGAAATCATTCTGTCACTTCTTAACCCAGCATCAGCCTCTTGTTTGCTCCCTGTACACCAATAAACCCTGTATACACACACTCTTCTCTTTCGTTGTACCTCGTGGTTACTGATATGCAGTTGCATGTCTGCCTTAATCATTTAGGTCGTCTTGAAATAAAACAATAGCCGGTGTCTTTTTTTTTTTTTTCATTTATCAGCACCAAGGCGCTGTCCAGTGAATCTGAGCTTAACTGATTTTTTCCGCCTTTATCTTTCGTCGTCAATATTAACGGCAAATAAAGAATGTTTAAATAGTCCGTCAATGGCCTTCTCTAATCGGAGCTAAAGGAATGGCTAAAGATTCGGGGCTCAATTAGCTGCTATCGTAGTGCTTCCATGAATGTTAAGCATTAAACACCGCTCCGAACATACTGTATAAGACATGTCCTAATTCCCCGAGAATTCTCTTCCTCCACTCATCTCGGTTCTTGTTCGTTTATCTCTGTCCCTATCATTTCAGCATCAGATTCTCTCTAACCATCATTTCTCTGGTTGTTTGTCATTCTTTGTCAAGTTAATAACAGTGAAGGTTTACTGGAATGCACAACATAATAAAGCTATCAAGAGGAATTCAAATAAATGAAATGACAAAATAATAATACAGAATGAAACAAGCTATGTGGGATAATAATGAGAAAAAAAAGACTACAGACAAAGCAGCTCATGGATACACAGAAATTTCAGTAAGGAGTTGGAGAGAAAATCCTCGAAGTTTTGGGGTATAAAAAAAAAGAAAGGAAAAAAAAACCCTCTCTCCTGTGGGTTTATATCGAGGACAGTAGGACAGGAAATAAAATCTCCCTCTCAATCTTGTACATGTCACACCAACCCCTCCTCAGCCCACCCCCTCTCGCTTTCTGTCGCTCTCAAACCCCCGTTTTTTTCCGTTGCCAGTTTCTCCTGGGTGGCCATGTTGCTAGCATCATTAGAGAAAAACGGCCAAGAGGAGAGAAGGTGTGTGTCCTCAAATTCACACCCCTCCTTTTTTTTTTTTTTTTTCTCCTGTCCACATCCTTCCTTTCCTACCTCTCTGTGACAGCCGGCAGCCAGTATGGCACAGTGGCCATGCCAGTGCAGGAAAGACCCATGTCAGCGATTAAATAGGCACCCGGGATGTGTGCACACTGACCTTAAACACACACACACACACACACACACACACACACACACTCATGTACACGCTGCTTGTGTAATGTGTAGTGAAGGCTTCAGCATGATCTTGGCCATTAATGTTGGAATTCTAATGATGTAAATGTGCGTTGGGGTCACTTTTAATCAACAGATCTGACGGCTTCATTAAGATTACGGTGCGTGTATTATTCATACTGTAAGTTATGTGTTATTACGTTGACACTATGTTTGTATTATATGGATATTTCAAAATTGCGGTACTTTGTGAAGCAGTGCCAAGATCATGCAGAGGCTTTCAGACCAGTTCTCTCTCTCTCTCTCTCTCTCTCTCTCTCTCTCTCTCTCTCTCTCTCTCTTTCTCACACACACACACACACACATCTCACACTTTTTCCTTGGCAAATGGAGCATAGCGGATCATAGCAGCAGTGGGCAAAGCTTTGGCATATTGAGAAACCGGATTGTAACATTGGATTTGGATGTAAAACTGTGAAATGCTACAGATGTTGGAACTCAGAAAGTCATTAAGCATGCATGAACATATCACACACACACACACACACACACACACACACCTACTTAATTAGGACTACCTGCTATTATCTCCGTTACGATCATGGACATGCCTTGAGTTTGATGATTTAGTGTCTATTATATGATCCTATTATGATATATACATTTATATCAGTCCCTTAATTAAAGTAAGAACACACAGTTTGTAATGTGCAGATTGATGGGATGATTGAAGGTCATGAGTGCATAAAATTAGCGTGGCATTTATTAGGGGCAAGTGAGGCATCGTGATCATAGTTCAAAGCAGATGTCAGAGGTAATCATAGGCTTATTGGTAATCATTAAAAGAGTAGCAGAGGACAGAATCCATACATGGCACAGGACACAAAGCTGAGGGACGCACCGAAGACAAACTAATCAAGGGTAAGGCACAGAATAAGTAACACACCAATGAGAGGTTGAACATGACCTCACATCCTATGCTATAGGCCCTTTAAACCTTAAAAAACTAGAGCTAAAAAAATGCAGACTGTTATACAGCAGAAAAGCAAGATTTTTTTTTTTTTTTTTTTACATTGGTAGTTTAAAATACAAAAAAAAAAAAAACATTCAAATAAACATCTAATCCCGGTGTAGTATGCAGAACATATGTTAAAGTTGATGTGATGAATAGTTCTTGTCATGATAATCAAACCAAATTGCCATCTTTGAAAATGTGCCTCAATTAATTCTATTCACAGGCTGCCAGGCTATAAATGATCACTTTCATGCCACGAAAAACATGTGCAGCGTATCCTAATGTCTAACTACAAAAAAGACGAATGAAAATGGCGCAATGTAACCAAACTTCAAAATTATATCCTTTGATTGAGGTTTTTTCTTTTTTTTTCCCCTCTTTTACATCCACTAATGTGTCTCAAGCAAAAAATAAATAAATAAATAAAAAGCATGGTCCTTCTGGCATTTGCTTGCCATGATTAGTTGACCTTTTATCATGAGTAAAACAGTACAAGCTCATTTCCCAACCAGTCTAATTATTAAAATGAGTAGGCATTCAGAGGTGGATAAATGATCATTTTATTACCTAGCCCATGGGGCAAGAGGACATTCCAATGTGCTGCTCAGTCCCATGTTTTTGTTCCCCAGGGCCAAAAAGATGTAAAATAATAACATAAATAAAGCCAGTTAGATAATTAAGTGTATTAATACAAAGGGATTTGAACACCTTATATGAATTCCCAGGAAGGGGGCAACAGCAATATGTCAAGCCCAAACCTATTTATTTATTTAATACTAGATGTGCCCACAACTTCGTTTGCGTGGAATTTAATTGCCCACTCATAAGCTCGTTTTTTTTTTTTTTTTTTTTTTTAAATTTACAGCGTCATCTGTTGTATTTTGGAATCTGCAAAAATTTCTGTTACTGTGAAGTATGCGGAATGAAGGTGTGAGATCGTGTTTATTAAGTATCTTTCAGTTGTACACTCATGAGCACTTATGTATTTAAAAATGTACAGCGCCATCTGTTGAATTCTAAGATGAACTAATGATTTTTTTCAAGGTCGATTTTTGTTACGATATAAGAGCATTTTCCATTTTAATTTCACATTAGCATATCTTCTCTTCCCATGGGCTGATTGCGGTGTACAGACTGAGACACGCCAACGACAACTAGATGTTTTAGATGGTTTTTTTTTTCTTTCCCTTCCACACATTTCAAGTCACTGAAAATAGACTTTTTGGAAAACTCCTTCCAGGCTGAAGATGATCAGAAACTCCACTTTGAGTGATCATTTATAGCTAGGGGAAACCGTTGCCTTGTAAGGGTGTGCATTGTATTTCCTTTGTTTGATGTCAGAGTGTTTTCAGGCTTCTGATTGGACAAGATAACTTTACAGTTATACCTAGGGTTGGGTACCGAAAACTGGTGCTAATACGGCACCGGTACCTATAGTATATAACCGGTATGTACCGGACCGAAACAGAACGCGAATTTCGGTGCCTCATTTCGGTGCCACTTAAATGCCTGAA
>JAQMYG010000017.1:6362164-6372823 GCA_030014215.1 Clariallabes teugelsi
AAACATACAATGTAATTCTGACCGGATTAAGTAAGGAAGATATATGATTGCTTTATATGAATCATGCAGGTTTTTTTTCATATGGGAATTCTGATCCAACCGTTCGGCTATGTCAATAACTTATAAAATAGTCATGTTTAGAAAAAAAAACCCCAGAAAATAAGAAATGTTTGTGAGATATAACTAACCAACATTTAGGACTCTAATAAATGCTAAGACTGTGTATACAAATGCTAAAAATGCTAGGTAGATACAGTTTCTGTAATGACTGTGTGGTAAGTAACTTTAGCTTCAGTGGCTGAGGTAAAGTATAGAGCTAAGGTAAACATGGTGCTAATTATGGTCCAAGCATTCAGCTATCTGATGTTTTAAAATAGTCATGTTTAGAAAAAGAAGAAAATAAAACAGAAAATAAAAAATGTTTGAGAGATAGAACTAAGGAGACCAACATTTAGGACTCTAATAAATACTGTGTATACAAATGCTAAAAATGCTAACTAGATTCAGTTTCTGTAATGAGTGTGTGGTAAATCACTTTAGCTTCAGTGGCTGAGGTAAACATGGCACTTATTATGGTCCACAGATTCAGCTACCTGATTCACAAAATTGTAAAAAAAAAAAAAAAAAAAAAAATTTAAATAGAAGTATGAAATGTGTAAGAAAAAGTTAAGAAAACTGAGGAGATTGAGTTGTTTAATTAGCATCCTGTAGTAAATTTAGTACAGATACTATAGATAATAACAAGAAGCTAATCACCATAAGTGGTGTGGGTGTTTAAACTGACTCTTGCCCTCTCTCTCTCTCACACACACACACACACTATCACACAGAGCTCTCCTGTCATTTCATTCTCAGCTGTCCAAATCAGAGAGTGACTGCACACACCTGTCTTATTGATCACAAAGTGTGTGTGATTGTGTAACCGCTGCAGCGCCACACAGAGTGTATCTTCAGCTGTGCTTAAGCTCAACCCAGTGAGAACACAGTGTGCTAGCAGGACATTGACCTTGCTCCCTCTCTCAACCTGTGTGTGAGGGAGTGTGACAGAAGCAGCAGGGAGAGGAGAGTGTGTGATGGTGCGCATTGCGTGTGTGTTTGTGTGTGAAGAGAGGAAGGGAAAGCAGTGAGGTGTCCAGCACTTAAATTGCCTGTTTATTTCCAGTCACCGCATCATTTACAGAGAGGAGGTAGACGCAGTAGTGTGTGCGAGAGAGTGTGTGTGTGTGTGCGCGTTAGAGTAAAAGGGAGATTTGGGAAATTCAGATAATGATGTGTTGGTGTAGCTGTGGGGGTGCAAACTGGATTTTATACAGTGAGTAAGAAGGAGGAATCGAGGGGATTTGGGATGAGAATGGGGATTGGAGCGTGTGTGAGTGTGTGTGTGTGTGTGTGTGTGTAAGGCTAGTGATTAGTGGAGCTCAGCTGGCTGAATGGATCAGTCTGGGAAGACCAGCAGCTTCTCTGTATTGCCTTGGTCAGCTCTCTGCCAACAGCAACAAGGGGTTAAGTACACTTGCTTCACACTTAAACAGGTCATTTATTGCAGATTTAAACCCTCCCTCCTCCCATTTCCTTCTCTCACGCCCACTTACCTTCACCACCAAATTGGAAACGAATCACAGTATATTAAAAATCAAACTTAGTGTGTCAGATGTCAGTTCAGCGGTAAGCTCAAGCATCACGTATGTTTAAAAAACACAAATGCGATGGTCAAACTGGTAAAAAAAAAAAAAAGATTTAGATATAGAAATCCAACACAATGTCATAAAATCCGTAGACAAATAAAAATTAAAATTTTATTTGTCACATACACAGTCATACACAGTACGATATGCAGTGAAATAAATAGAACACAATATATTTTTTTTTCCCAAAAAATATATAAGAAATATAAAAAAAAAAAAATATTAAAAATATAAAGATATATTAAAAAAATTACAGCGCATACTATTAGTCACAAGTTTGGACACACCTTGCATTATCTTTCCGGATTTTTATTGCTAACTACATTGTAAAACATCCAAAGGCATCCAACTGAGTGGCACGACAGAACCTGTAAAAGTCTGGACACAAGTTTGGATGTATTTTCTACCTACTAGAACAATACTGGAGAAATAACACATATAAAAAACTGTGAAATAACACATATACAGTAGCATTAGGTAATTAAGCAACAACAACATCAACAGTCAGTAGTTATTTTAAGACGTGAAGGTCAGCTGTTCTGGAACACTTCTTGCAAGAACAGAATTGTCAAGTGGATTTGCAAAACCCATCAAGCGCCAGGATTAAAACAGAAATTTCTTACAATGTAGAAAGAAAGAAATATTAAAAAATAAAATGAATATTCACTATTATGTTATTTACAGTATATTCACAAAAAATATATTATTATTAGTAGTAGAAGTAATATTATAAGCAAAGAGGCCTTGTGAGATAATGTATTGGTTAAATCTACATTTTAGCCCTAATATCACCACTAAGCGGCAAATGGTGTGGTTCATTACAGAGTGGCAGCATGGAAGGATGGGGTGGAGGGGGGTAAGAGCAAGGTGGGCCTTGAGACACCACAATCGTTCACACTTTTAATTACATACAGTATGTCATGGTTGCCGCTGGACATGCATGCTGGGGGTGGCTAATTTATTTATACATTAATTTAGTAAATTTAATGCTAGGTTTTATATTCTGACTGACAGCTTATTATAAGCATGCGTTGCCATTAAAAATTTGAAAATAAAAATGGGTTTTGTTATTTCTGTGAGAATTTCACTCCTAACTTTTGACAGATCGACCACTTTTGCAGTACACGCACAAAAGTACTTCTTCATGATTATAAGACACAGTGGAATGAAGAACTCATGCTCGGCATTTCAAGTGGTAGAAATCGATATTTAATGTTGCATGGTGCCCTGCGATTGACGTCCCCGAGAGGCATCAGATACGGTATGACTCTGATCAGGATAAAGTACTTAGCAATGATAAAGGAATTTATACGTGGATATCGGTTAGTGCACTGAAAACTTTTCCCACTGTGTCAGTTCATCTGAAATAAAAAAATATATACATTTATATTCTTAGTTGATTTTTCAACGTAGACCTTTGTTTTATAATCATATCATATTGTCCTTTAGTTTCCAACTTGCTAGTCATTGTTTCTTCAATGGTAAAAAAAAAAATGTCTCGAAAAACAAAATGAGACAGTGTGTTAACAGTGCATCACTTACTGTACGTGCTATGTAGATTAGCCGTTAAAAGCATAGTTTACTGTACAGTATGGCTCAAATTTGGAAGCAATCGTGTAAAATGTCTTTGAAAAGTTGTAGAATTATAGGTACAAGCTTCATGATTGTGTTTTTTGCGAAGTTTGGAAATGAAGAACTTGAGTGTAGTGCTGAGAGCCCTGAACTGAGCCCCTCTGAACACTTCTGGAATGAATTGCAAACTACAATATACAATATATGGATTATATACTGCCCAGTCAAAGAAAAAAATCAGTTTCCGAAGGGTCAAATTATAGGGTCAAACTACTTTACACGCAAGGAAAACAACTAAGGAATTAAGAATTACATGGGTTACATATTTTTTACTTTTTACATGAGAATTATCCAACACAATGTGCAGAGCCGTCAACTTCACAGGACAAATATATAAATGGAGATCACTTAAATGCTTATGAAGTTAAAAAATGGACTTTAGGAATCACAGCTTGGGACTACAGTAAACAGTGGTGTGTCTATACAAAAAAAAAAAAAAAACAAACGTTAAGCTAATCAGGGGAAAAGGCTTTAATTTGCTAGAGAGCATAAAGATTGGACTTTAGAGCAATGGAAAAGGGTCATGATTTCAGATTGACCCTATTCATCTATCCAGAGTGATTGGTGCGTCAGGGTAAGAAGGGAAGCACATGAAGTAATGCCCCCTCCGTGCATAGTGGCCACTGTACTAACCTCTGGAGGTAGTGTTATGATCTGAGGTTGCTTCAGTTCCTCAGGTCGAGGCTCAGCAATGTTATGTGGCAATAAAATAAAATCAGCTGACGACCTGAATGTACTGAATGACCAGGGTATCACATCTATGGAGTTTTTCTTACCTGATATGCGCAGACATATTCCAGTACTCAAATTACAAAAGAGTGGTTCTGGGAGCATGAGGAATCCTTTCATACACCTCCACATTGCATGCTGTAATCAAAGCTAAAGGCGGTCAACTGAATTTGTTTGAAGTTTAAGGTTTAGAAATGTAAATGACTCAGACAACGGCCTCCAGTAAACACTTACAGACTTCAAGTGGCAGCACAAGTATGAACACAGGTTAATTGTGTAACAATATTTTAATAAAGGAATAAAACAGGAGGGAGTGTGATGAAATAGAAAGGACTGTAAAGTAAGTGAGTGAAGACTTTCTCAAGGTAGAAAACATACTATTTGAAGACACTTCCATAAATTTACCTTTAGAGAAATCTTTGATTATAAAACAATGATTATGTATTATTTAAAAGGAAAAACAACACATTTAATCCAAATTTTATTAGCTTTATTAGATTATGTCAAGTTTATGCCATACATGATGGTTTATTAATAGCCACCTTATTATAAGCCTGTGATTTGATTTAATTACAATCATGCTACTGTAAGAGCTACGCTACAGGAAAAGAATCGCCACATTCTTGAAGAATTCTGCAGAATTGTGGCAAAAAGAATGCGAAAATCAACATTTCTTTGGGAAAATTCAATCTGAAACATACTAGTTTATTTCTCATGTTTTGACTCATTAGATTTGTAACAGTTAAGAGGCAAAATTAAAAGAAATAGTGTAGCATTACCGTTTATCCTCACTGTGTCTGTGCAATATACTATTATTGAGATTGGCAAATATTAAATATATTCTATTTTTCATTTTAATAAAAACATTTATGTATAAGCCTAATAATGAAAAAAAAATATATCAGTTTTGTGCAACAATGCAATCTAAAAGAGAACTGCAGTACATCTAAGAATCAATTATTTTCCTCATCTCTAACAGCCATCTCAGCATCCAGTGAAAACATTTGCAGTGAAAAAGAAGCTGTATGTATTTGTATGCGAGAGTATATTTCTATGTGTATCATGTTTGTGATGTATACATCTATAATTCATGCCTTATTTCATCCTGTTTTCTCATAACTCTCGAGTCAGACAAACTCCATCCTTCAAAGATGCTCAGAGCACTCGTCTTTCCGTTCTCCGTCAATTTCTTTTGTTCTCGGCTCACCCTCCACCGATACCGTGCCATTATGAAAAACCAGCACCTCATCTCGTCCTCGGGCTTTTCATTCTCCCCACGCTGTCCTTGAACTGGCTTTTCCACTCTTCTCGTCGCCACTGAATACGACACGTCAGCGCTCATCTCATCCCGCACTTCTAAACAGCTGTGAATGGTGTGTTGGGGGGGGGGGGGATGAGTGTGTGAGAGAGGAAGAGAGAGAGAGGGAGTAATAACAGACAGCGACAAGGAGGAAGAGAGATGCCTAGAGAGAGAGGGGAGAAGGTGAGAACAAGAGTGAAGGAGAGAGATAAGGAGTGAGTTGGAGAATAAGAGAAGGGGACAATAAAAAGAGGGAACAGGAGGGAGAGATAGAATGAGTGAGAGAGAAGTCAAGCGAGAGACAGATGAAAAAAAGAGTTCAACAAAGGAAAGAGAGAAAAGAATTTAAAAAACGGAACAAGACTAGATGGGAAATAAAAGGGGGAGAGAGAAGAGAGAGGGACAGAATGAGGCAGAAAAGGAGGAGGTGGAGAGAAATAGAGAGAGAGAGAAAACGACTGCAACTGTATGGTGCAAAAAAATGGCACCGTCTCAAAGGGCAGAGCCGAAAAAGACGACGGATGGAGCGAGGGATTTATCCAGCAGGGAGGAGAGAAAGAGTCACGGTGAATGATTCAGAATCAGATTAGGAAGAAATGGGGGAGGTAGAGGGAGGGAGGGAAGGAGAGGGGGAATGAAGAGAGAGAGAGAGAATGAGCAGTGGTAAATCGAGCATCGAGCTCTGCATATGGGTGACTCTTAATTATCCGAGCTAAAAGCTTTATTAGGATCGCTCAGTCGCCGAGAGAACAGAGAGCGAGCGAGCATTCTGTCCATATTTTTCACTCCTCTTTACCCTTTTCTCTTCATATATATCTCTCGCTTACATTCAGAGGAAATGAGGTGGAGGTGCGTCTGCTTAAGTCGCCCGAACTACTTTATATCATGTTTTAAGCCTCTCTCTCTCTCTCTCTCTCTCTCTCTCTCTTTCTCTGTCACTCTCACACACACGCACGCACGCACACACACACTGGCTATTATACTGGCTCTGTTAGGAGTCTTGTCACATCATACTGTGTTGAGTGACCTGGTTTGTGTGTCTAATCATTTGCAGACATCCTAGGCTATTTAAAACCTAATGATATTAGCTAATAAAAATTCCCCCATGCATACATACATACAGAAAGACATACTGTAGACAAGTAAATGCATGCAGTAGGTACAAAGATCCAGCACACAAGAAGAATGCAAATCTAGAACTTGGGTTACTAAGCACTGACCAGCACGGATTAAGTGCAACAAAATCATTAGTGGGGGGAAAAAAAATAAATCAGCTTGCAGCGAAAGAATTAAAAATTTTCTTATGATGAGAACATGCTGAAAATCTAAATGATTTTAATTTCCATTTTCTTTTGTTATTGAAAATGTGATTTACTGAATGATTTAAAACCCAATTCGGCAAATAATTTTTTTTCTACAGTATAACAGCATGTCGTGAAGCGTTTTATTCATCTTAATACAACAGCAGAATGACATCATATACTCTAAGGTTCTGTTTAATCTTGAGGAATGGTCTTCACTTATAGTATTTTACACTGATCAGCTATAACATTAACATTGCTATCCCTGTGGTGACCAAACGCCAGCCCGCCTGGTCCGATCCACACAAAAGCCCAAATAATAGAAAAGTAAATGCTGGCTATGATAGAAAGGCACCAGAACACCCAGTGCACCACAAGGCCAAGTGGGCAAAGACGCCAAAGGTGCCGACCCAGCCTTCAAATTCTCCTGATCCCAATCTGATCATGCACCCATGGGATGCTCCAGACAAACAAATCTGACACACAGAGACCCCATCCCGCAACCCACACACCCAAAAGATCCGCTGCCAACATCCTGGTGCCAGACACCACAGCACACCCCAATACACACCACAATAACATACACAATACTGGGCTTAATGGTTTTTTGTATTGTAATGTTACTGTATGGCTGATCGAAGTATATAGTCAATTCCTCACCCACTGTCAGTTCTTCACTTAATTAATAATAGAAAAAAATAATGTCATATTGTTCTCAAGACAAGACTAGGTTAATAATAGCTGTTCCCATAGAAACAATAATATATTGGAACAAATGCATTGATACAAACCTTGGATTTGAATTAGAGTTGGACTACTGTCAGATCTGCTGTTACAGAAAAAGAGGAAAAGCTCATGACCAATCCAAGCTATGATATAAACAACATGGACTCAAAGGGGATGAAACATTGCTTTTAAATGGTAAATATTAAGGTTCAGGTACAAGCATATGTTGCATTGAAACGTATTAAACTTTCCCTTCCTCGATTTTGTTACAATTTAAAATCTTTACTATAGTTTAACTTTCTATTTAAAATTTAATTAAACATAAAGCATTTTTTTTTACTGAGCAGCACGTATCTCTGCATTATTTATTGCGTTATTATTTAACTTAGCAAATCATTCACTTCTACCACATGGGATGCGAATGTGCAAATAGTTCAGTGTGCACAACCTGTAGGATTTATAAAGAAATGGTGACGTTTTACAGCCTCAAATGCCTCCAAAGTCTCAAAACTCAACTTGACAGAGAGCACGTGGGTTGAGCACCTGCGGGCACTCGGGCACATGCGGCTTCTAACGCGGGAACACCGGGCGTCTATCTACGAGATTTTCTGACGCACAGTGTTTTGAGACGTTTGTAGGTTTGAAACTAATTAAACTCACAGAGTCTGGAGAGAAAGGCAGACTGGATGTTTTTAAAAATGCATGATTTTTGATAATGTACCGGCATAAAAATGGTTTCTGTTGCGTCACTCAGAAGCTTCTGCGTTCGGTACAAAATTGTTTATATGGGAGGCAAACTGAAACAATCAAACTGAAAACCAGACAATTCTAGTCACTGGCTGATTGGCTGGCTCATCTCTATTATAAATGTAAAAATAGTTTATAAAAAATCGATTTTGGAGTCTGTGTGGTGATACATGAATCACCACACAAAAGAATCACGATTCATAACTGAATTCATAACTCAAACTCCCTTTAATTAACTCATTCTCCAAACTCGCCATTTCAGTGTCTATGCAAATGACCTACTGCTGAGCCACGCCCCTCAAGAGAACAGTAGAGTTGAGCAACAAGCTGGGGGAGGGGCTCTTCTTATATGAGCTCACATTAAGGGAAACATCTAATGGGCTTGTTTAAGATCCGACTAATACAAAAATGCATAAAGTTTTTTTTTTTTTTTTTTTGGTTCATGCAGGAGACCCGTTTGACTGTCTAAAAATTAATAAAAAGTGAATTTTGCATAATAGATCCCCCTTTAAAGTTATGTTTTTTTACAAAATATGTGTAGAATTATCAGACTCATAAAACTTCTCTGTCTCTGTATTCTCAGAAGCCTAAAGGATTTACAGCCTGAAAGCTATCCGAATTTTGAAAATACCCGCATTACCGAACCATCTTATGCTGTGACTTGCAAGCCTGATTGTGTTTGAAGAGAAGAGGAGAAGGTTTATGAGCTCGGTCTGATCATATCTTGTGAAAAGCACGAACTTTTACATGTGAAGTGAGTCATACTCACTAAGCATACGGAAATAATTATTTCATATCAATCTTATACAAATAGCGAAGTGGTAAATGTTAAAATACATCCAGGCAGAAGGTCTCATGCAGAGCATTCAAGTGAATCTTTGATATGTTGCAATGCAGAGCATATGCTCATGTCAGAATGTTGATACTCGACACACAGAAGGTGCTGCAGATAAGTTGCATGCAATTTTTTTCTGTGAGACTGCATTAGATATAAAGCCAAAATTACTCTGTAAAGACTTTATCCGAATCTATAAATATTGGCATTTTAATTTTTGCGTCTTGTGTTTTAGTTTTCGTGAAAGTAGTCTGAAGATTGTTAGATGGTTACATCATTTCCCACATGATGCTTTTGTTCACTAAGCACCAATAGAAGAGCTTCAAGGTCTGATTTATCTTTCACTTGGCAGTGAAGTGCATGTGAAGTGACATAAATGAGTCTCTCAGAGACTAAACAGAACTTTGTCTTGTATTCACTGAATATGTTACACACTACTGAAGTGCTAAATGTGTGTATAGGCTGCATCCATCCATCTATACCGCTTATCTTTTGGGGGGTCATGGGGGCTTGGAGCCTGTCTTAGGAGACTTGGGGCACAAGGTAGGTTCACCCTGGAGGGCACAAGCACACGCAAACCTCTTTTCCACCAGCGTGAACCAGGTGCTATTTCATGCTAATGCCAGTTCAGAGTCGGTTCAATAGCAAACCGTCTAAGAGCTGTCTTTGTTTTTCCAAGGGCTAGAGAGTCACATCATTGCATCATTTTATACATCTGTGTATGTCTTCACTTTCCCAGCAATGCTATCGGCAAGCACAACAACAACAAGGGCGAAATACAACATAGCTTCAGCAGTCCTTCAGGCTTTGCAAGTCTACTTTGGAATCTAAGCACCAGTTGTAGAAAGCACTTGTTCTGCCTGGTGTGATTACTGTGGACAGGTAGGTAGGTTTCTCTACCTTTGCCCAAATTCCCACCCAATGCCCAAAACCCAGCCACTGGATGAAGTGCCGGTCCCAAGCCCGGATAAAATGGGAGGGTTGCATCAGAAAGGGCACCTGGTATAAAACCTTTGCCAAGTTGTTGGTCTGCTGTGGCGGTCCCTTTCATGGGAGCATCCGAAATACAAACAACAAGAAGTCTTTGGCTTTAGCGTCTACAAAGCTTGAGTAAACCGTTGATATCGATCACATTGCCATAATATAAACAGATAAATAAATATACACACCTGCGTTCATACATTTGATAATTTAGAAATGGCAATCAACCTTTGTAGAGTGGGAGGAAACCGAATTATCCAGAGGAAACAAACAAAGCATGTGGACAGCATGCAACTCCACACATAAAGAACAAAGAGAAAAGTTCAAACCCCTAACCCCTGGAGGTGTAAGGCAAGAGGCTCAAGGCTGCATCCTAAATTCCTAAATATTATTTCAAGAAAGCTGTGGCATTGTTGGAGGTGATTTGATCTTTTCTACGGTGGTACACAGTTTTTTTTTTGTCTTTCTTTCTTTTTCCTTTCTTTTCCAAAATAATGGGCCTCACGAGGAATTTCTGTCAATTGTATTTGACCAATCAGTGGTGTGTACTATTTATTATTTTCCCTTTTGTACGAGTCTTCCGGGAATGAAAATGGAAAAATGGAAAGAGCATAAAATGTGGGATTTGTTACTGCACCACAGTTTCTATATATATATATATATATATATATATATATATATATATATCTGTGTGTGTGTGTGTGTGTGTGTGTGTGTGTGTGT
>JAQMYG010000017.1:6377669-6410250 GCA_030014215.1 Clariallabes teugelsi
CGATCTATTTTCTCAAGGTCCCTGTTTAAATCCTGCTTGAGCTGATTGACCTGATCACGGTCTGTGAGACTTGCATCGTAGTATCTGCCTAGGCTTTTGACGGGTTTCTCAGATACCGTTGGTATACATGGTTTACATGGACAATATGTCTTCAATCCAATTGAAATCCTTCCAATTACACATTCCAGCGTAATTGTTTAATAAGATCAAAGCATTCATCTGAATAAAACTTTCTGACAAGTGCAAAGTGGTTCTGCCTACTGTGAAGTGTTTAATCTGAATTTTTCTCCAACTGTGAGGTTAGGTTAGGTTAGGCCTTCCGTCTTTTCAGACAAATTCCATCTTGTGCAGTATGTTTGGTTAAAAAGTTATCAGTCTCATCTATAATTGGTTAGAAATTGTAAAACAAAAACAAGTTGGTGATTCTAAAAACCTTGAGAAATCTTTTAAAATGGGATCTAACCATACCAAAATAAATACAGCTCCAGCATGACATACCCAATTCCCTGGCCTTATTTAAAGGATTTAGATGGGAAAATTGAGCTTGCATTTGAACCTGTTACTCTGTTTTGTCATTACAGCCTAGAATCAGGAATTCACACTGCATGTATAACTGATGAGAAGTTAATGCAACCCATAAGTTGGTACTTTTATAAAAAGGTTAGGAGCTCTTTAAACCCATTCATGGATGAAATGAATTCATCAAGTTTAAAAAGCCTGGAACTGTGCTCAACTCTCAGATCCATCACGCACATTTATGAGCAATCCCAAGTTCAGTGCCGTCTTTCGTGTTTCATAAAGCATTCAACTGCGCTGCAACAACCAACAAAAACAGCTGGATCAGAGGAAATATTTCTGCACATGTTTATATGCTTGGTAGAATTTAAAAGATCTCAGTCAAATCTCAAAAGTAATTAGATGACAGGGTTCAGTTTATTTTGCCTTGTTTAAATAGGAGCTGTTTGATTTTGCTTAAAATGTGCACTTAAAAAGAAAAAGCAGCAGCATTTCAGGACTGTTTAAACACACTCTTTTTCACTCATCTATCCGTTTGGGATTGGATAGACGCTGTCAACTTCTCCAGTTAGTGTTCCGATGAAAAGCTCAAATGACGTTTGCGAGATATTCGGGGGAAGGCGATCAGTGCGTCAGTGTTCTCTTAGTCGATATTACGGTTTAACATCCAGATTCACACACCCTCTTTAGCTCAACTGCAGTGTGAGCACCAGCCAGTCAACAGCCTAACATTTTGTGTGGGAGACCTTTTTCTTCGGTGACAAAGAGAAAATATAAACATTGTTATAAACAGATAGTCTCGCAAATAGAAACACAATTGAAACTGCGAGATGACTAAATATATAAATGTCCCGCTTTTGCACTTGCGAAATTCACTACAACACAATAGCACCTTTTTGAAACGTTATTTAAGACGTGAAGAACAAAACACATTTTTATTAGAATTATTTATTTTATTTCTTTTTAGATATATGATACATTACTACATCTAGTTAAAAGTCTAACTTTATTTTTGGATATAATCCCCTGCTACACTAATGCATTTATCCCAGCATTTCACTTTCTACCTTGATACCATCAAGCTAGAAAGTTTTCTCACTACATGCCTGCTTCACGTACAGTATGAAACACTGGCCTCCCAGGAACTCCTTTAATGACCCAAACATTCTTTTTTGCATGGACCGAGGTCAGGACTGTACACAATAACGATGTGGCAATAACTCCCAGCTGAAGTTCCTGTAATGTGCAAGTGGTTTGTTTTCGTGAATGATACAGTTCCCACAGACAGGTGGATCAAGCCAAGTTACAGTCCAAATAAAACCAAAGCTTAGAACTATCAGGTCCTTTTCCAGGTCAAGCCATTAATTTCAACTAATTGGCTTCAGCTATTTGGACTTGAACAATATAAAAAACATTTTGTCCCACAAACTCTTCGTCAAGTCTAAGAGTACACATTTAGTAAGAACAATGGGCCTCATGGACCAAATGTGCACCATTCAAAATGTTTTACTGTAGCTAAGAGTCTCATCACTGTACTGTTCTTGAAGCCTCAGGTAAATGTAAATAATTTTATGCCTTCATTCATGAGAAATTTCATCAATTTCCTTTTCATCAGTCCTTGTTTAACTTGAACGCCACTCATATATTTATATGATGGACTTAGTCATATCTTTATCATTTTATTATTATTGCCTTTAGTCAAGATCTACCGATTTTCTTAATTACTTTTTCCTTTCAATTTTCCTCAATGCATTTTTTTTTATTTATAGCATGCAAACATCATAGTTTTAATTCATTTTTCTGAAGCAAGGCCATGTTACAAATGTGGATTCAAATCACAGGCGTATTAAAGCCCAGTCCTGCTGCTTCACACTGTAGGATCACATTGAATATTGTAATTAATCTCATAATCACATTTATTTATGATTATAAGTGTTTACGTTTGTCTCTTTGACATTTTTATTTTACCTCCTTTAGATATTTAATTCTGTCAAATATGTGGAGCAATTTAGTAGTTATTGTTGGCTAAAGAAAATGACAATAGAAATGTCACTGATGAACATTTTTGAAATAAAGTCTAGACCACAATTGTTAAGTCCAACACCAGGTCTAACTGAGATCAAGTCAAGATGGCATCTTAATTGGTCAAGTCCAAGACAAGTTCCAGTCCAATTAAAAGTAAGACTAAGAAACATCCTGACCTTTTCCAGGGTAACCAATTACTTCAACTAGGAGGCTTCATTTAAACAAAAACATCTCAACTTTCCCCCCCCCCACAAACTCTTGGATTAGGTTTCTCGCCTGCCATGTGGAAGGTCCCCAACCACTGGATGCAGGGTCGGTCCCGGATAAAATGGGAGGGTTGTGTTATGTAGGGCATCTGGTGTAAAAGCTGTGCCAAGTTGTACTGTATGCAGATCGCTCATGGTTCGACTCCTCGTTGGAAGCAGCCAAAAGACCAACAAGAAGTGATAAACAAACGATTGCTTATTTTTTATCATATCCACATTTTTTTTCGTACCCATTCATTTCTGGGCTTCGCCAGTATTTATTATTTTTCCTCTTAGGTAAAAGAAAATTGGTGGTGATGAACACTCTTACCAATGAGCGGAAAAAAAAAAAAAAAACTCCCATTTTCACAGCCTGCAAATTTTCTACCCAATACAATGAAACATAGTTTTAAAATTGAGAAACATAAAAAAAAGTTTTTTATAATAAAATGTAAATTATTATATGTTTTTAGAGGAATTATAATGATTGGACATCATAACATTTAATTCAAGGGATAAAAAGATACTATTGGTCAATTGATCCCAATTGATACTATAAAAATCAGAATCAGGTTTTAAGTACTGTATGTTGACACACACAAGGCCAGCCTAACAGCACTGTACAGTACATCTGTTATAGACAAGACACAAAACACAATAAGTACACAGCATTCAGTAACTGTAAAGATTAAATAAAGACAAGGGAGGGGTGAAAAGAAAAAAACCTATAATGCTTGCGTGCGTTCAGCTTCTGAATGGCGAACAGATTGCTGTTAGATGCTTTGGCCATCCAGGGCTTATTCGGAGAGTGCGTTTTTAGAGACAGATTTGAGGAGATGGATGAATGCATGCTGACCTGTTTCGGATTGTCACAAGTACTCTGAAACACATAATTATGAAAAACTAGTTCAACTGTTAGAATTTCTTTTAGTTGACAGAGGTTATGCCCTCCATGGTACCACTCCATGTACCAGCAAACCAATTTTATAAAATAAATTTATTTAACTGTACGTTCCTCGACTGACACGGCATTCACAGCGTCACAGATCTTTTGCCCTTGTGTGTTTTTTTTATTATTATTATTATTTTCCTGTAATGATAGAGCTCTCATTCTGGAAGATCACATAATTACTTCGAGTTCATTGCAAAGTACTTTGATTTCGCTATAGTTCTTATTATTATTACTAACTTCCTTGGGCGACGTGTCTTTGCTCATGGCACAATATGCACCTGCATTTACAGTATATGGTGTTAGGGGGCGTTGCCTATGTTATTAAATGCTAATCTTATGCTAAACCTATACACCTGCAATGTTACATCAACTTGATTCAGCACTCACCTGACCTGAACGCCTGGTACATCGGCTGTTAACTTGTCTTATTTTTTTCCTTAACAGAAAATTAGGAGAAGAGAAATTTAAGAGACGGTTGCTGTATGAGGCACAATATCTCAGACAGGTTCAAGTATAAACAAATAATTCTTTAAAAAAAAAAAAAGGACTAGTCAATATGGAAAACTGCAAAAAAATCTTAGAATCGAGTCCAAGACCAGAATTGAGTACTGGACTAAACCCAAAATCAAAGAAGGTTCTGAAATCCTAATGAGCTGGCTTGTCTCTATCTTTTTTTGATGTCATAAGAAAATTCCGGATTGGATCATTTACTCTTTGGGTTTTTGAAAATCTATATAATCTATATAATATTTTCATTTATTCACTTCTCCAAAATTCAAATGGCACGTTCTTGATAGTTCAAATTCGCTTCAGAGTTACCTTGAAATATAAAGCTTTTTGCATGAGCTTGACCTACATAAAAATTTAATTGGGTTTCATGGAACCAACCAAAAAAATCTAAAAACGTATTAGCAAAATTAGAAAGTAAGGACTAAGCAAAAATCAATCCAAGGTTCTGGCCCAAGTCTAATCTTATTATTATCCACTCACACGATTCTTCTGAAAGAGTTTAACCTCAACCATTATGGCTGGGGGAAAAAAACAAACAAGAGAAATCACAGTTAAATCTCCTCACTTTTATATCATCTTGTATAACTTTATTTCTAATAAAAGCCTGTATTTGTTTTCTCAGCAGAACAAGGACGCTTCTGGTGTAAACCAAGATCAATGGTCCCTCCTTCTCTCTGACCATCACTGGCAGGCACAAGGGATTTCAATTGAATTACCTGTGACGTCCAAGAGCATTTCCTTTACTCAATGCGAAAACAAACGCCAGCATAAAGTAAAGTTACAGCACGCCAGGGGTTGTGGGAAAAGACTGTGCATATTGAGGGAAAAAAAACACAAGAACCATTTAGTCCATGATGCAGGACAATCGTGAGTGAGACAGACCATCTGGGTTATGACCAACAAGGCTGTGCTCGGAAAGAAAGGTCCGAAACAAAGGTGATGCTTTGATCACCTAAAGGATTATCTTACTTTTGTAAATGAACCAGAACACCATTATGTTCATCCCATGCGGTCTTTCTTCAGTTTGGGATTTCCTGGTGACGGCCCACACCGATGAACTCGAGTCTGATGGTTTTTAGGAATAAATACACGGATAACTCTATAAACCTTCCGTTAAACCTGTGACGGTGTGGAAAATCTCCACGACATACATGGAGAAGGACACAAACACTTCAGGTTGGATGCTGATCTTTTAAGGCAGTAAAGCGGTACTCAGACTTTACCCAGACGGAAGCAAGCAGTCTTACAATCCACCCAATCAAAGGTAATGTTTTTCTTTCCCATCACTTCAAATATACAGTACAGTGCCAAAGTCTTGAGCCGCCCATCATTTCTTCATATTTTGCTCCCAAAGAGCCAGACTTTCTTGTATTTTCTTTATATATATATATATAGTCTTGAGGAATAGTTCTTACCCTAATATTTAGTCCAGCCCCTGTACCTGACTAGATTCAGAGGAATGTTTTTTGTTTGTTAAGCCACACAGTGACCTACTGTAATCAGTCAAGATTTAAAAAACAGCTAACTTAAGGCATGAACCAGTGAGAAACAGGTGCAGATGATGACAGATAATCAGGCCAGTGATTATACTGTAATACAGCAGAACCTCAGCATACAAATTAAATTCATTGTAGAGTTTTTAAGAGCGAAATCCGTATTTCAATATGAATTTTCCCATAAGAAATAATGCATATGTAAATAATCCACCCAAAAATATTACCAATATTCAAAGAAAAAAAAAAAAAAAAGACAGACAGCTTTCGCTGATTGGGAAAAAAATCTTCAAATTTCCAAAAACTCTTGGTTGACTTTGGTTGGCTTTCCACTGACAGAAAGACGTTTTGGACTGCTCCCGGTTGTATGTGCAACTTTTGGTTTGGTTCGTTTGCCGAAAAAGCTTCAATGCAAATTTCGAAAAGGCGAAAAATTCGTACGGGAGGTCATTCGTATGGTGAAGTTTCACTGTACTGGAGGTTCTGAATGCTGAGTGGTTGGAACAGACGAGAGGGGAAATGAGGTTGCTGCTAAGGTTGTGACATAAGCAACTAATAAACTGTATCTTCAGGCACTTTGCAGCCTGTCTCAATAAAACATCTGTACCAGTTTAATCGGCATAATTTAATGTAATCTAACACGAAGAAACGAAGTGGTGTTTCACCTGGTCTTTTTTTGTTTCACCTGGTTTGCAAAGATTATACAGTAGGCTGATTGCATATTCATTAACTGCTTATATTAAATTAACAACGTGATTAATACAGAGCCATCTGTCTTTAAGATTCTAGAGTCGTGGTCCCCACTGAGACCCAGAATATTTTTTATTAGACAGTTCAGCTTGGCTCAGCAAAAAACAGTGGTGTGATGAGTACAAAGCACACTGACACTGCGACGGTAGGAATAATTCACTTGAGTAACAGTAAACGGAACGAACGATCAAGGAAATTGTTCATTCAGTTTTAATAAAATAAAAAGAAAAGAAATAAAATCGATTGGGTAAGTATTTGCATTTTTGAGCAACTACTGTATATTAACTAACCGAGTGAACTATGCTGAAGTGAGCACCATCTTAGTTCTCAGCAGTATGTAACATGAGGTAACCTTAGCTGGCTTGATGATAACTCAATTAATGATTATTATAATTATAACCCTTCCCATTTTCACAACCGTGTTAGACCTCCTGTCAACATTCACACAAAGCCAATTAGCCCAACCAAGCACTGGGAGAACCTGTAAACTCCATGCACACAGACCCAGAGGTGGGAATCGAACCTGGACCCTGGAGGTGCAAGGCGACAGTGCTAACAAAAAATTTTTAACCTATGAAATTATGATAGCCTTACTGTTTTTTTTTTGCATAACATATATAAGTAAATAAATTCTCTTGCGGTTTTCTTTTAATTATTTTAAACTATAAATGCTTGAAAAATTGGGCTCATTTTTATCTGCTCATCTTTTTTCCGCGGCTGTTGGTTAAGTCTAGTCCTTTCGACAAGAAACTGCTTTGTTTTAATCGTGTCTTAAAGTTACATTATAAAAAATTTTTGCACATACTACAGTATATCTTTTAATACAGTGATGTTATTATGGTGGTAAATGCATTATTGTTTTTATTATGTAATGGTGATTAAAAAAATAAATAACGCTACATTAAAATGTGAAAGAACTACTATTTAATTATGCTAAAAAAAAAAGAACCATGTACTCAAGCCCTAAAACAAGAGTACACACAGTTTGTTACCATCCATCCTTGCAAATTACTCATAATCCAGAATGTTGGCTCTCTACCACCAAACAAGCTGTACAATAATTACTCACCGATGCTGAATTTGGTGACCATTCTTGCCAAGGTACTATGCAAGCCATGACAGGACGTAAAGTTGGGAGCTGGGAATAGTGCAGATATGTCTGATAGATGTGTCTGAGTGGGACACACACATTTACAGTAGTGTCTACCAAAGATTGTCACTCATTTTTTAATCTCTAGAATATGAGAGGTCAGAAATTGAAATGCACAATTTAAGGTGTCAGATTTATTTATACAGTTTATATATTCACCTACAGTAATGCTTTTTTATCACATTTTCTACTGTGTGAGTCTTCTTGATCGCCCATGTGAGGCAAATCTCTAACGGCTTCCTGTTTACTTTGTTAGACCTCTGTGTTGGATATAGCTTAAGGGAGATAAGCACACTGCCTAGTGCATAGGAGGGAATTTGAGTTTCAGACCAGAATACAGTATGTATGACCGCTTGTAAATATTTAAAGTCATTTGGGTCAATAAAAAAGAGTATAGTATACACATTAATATCCCCAGTGTTGATTTAACGCTTAGTGTTTAACTGGACCTATATAAACACGGTAGTTTGTTAATTCAGCACTCTGGGTCAACACTGGGGATTTGGCAGTGCACTTGGCTGTATTTGGCCATCCACTGAATTAAGCTTCGCTCCTCCTTATTTTCTCGAAGCAGTAAAGCATCATCAAATTTGCACACAGACATTAAAAATAAGTTTGCTCTAGCTTGTGCTAACTTTTACTCTATGAGAGAGTAATGTGACAACACCACATAGATCTTATAATCAAGAGAGATCCAGAGAAGCTACTCCTACGTTCACGGTTAGAATTATACACACACTCAGCAAGCAGATGAATATTGCTCATGTTTTTTTTTTGTGTTTTTTTTTTTTTGGTATTGGTCACACTACACTACACTAAGTCCCCTACATACGGGCAATCGAGTTATGAACTTTCTAATATATGGACAGGTGTTCACGCCTGTTCAATCACGGAAGTTAGATCACCTGCCCAGCGTACATCCTCTGCAAGTGGATGTCCGGAAGCAAGGATAAAAGCAGTAGCGGCGACTAAGAAGCGCCAAGCAATAACGATGAAGACAAAAGTGAAAATTATTCAAGGGAATGGAGTGAGGTGAAAATATGTCCAACATTGCTCGTTCTTTTACCATGAATCGTTCAACTATCGGCATGATTCTAAAGAACACTACTATAATCTGTTGTGTATAGCCAATTGTGTTAGTAACCTAGTACCTAGACAATGTTTCTTGGACTTACAAACAAATTCTACTTACAAACATGCTCTCAGAATGGAACTTGTTTGTATGTAGGCGACTTACTGTAGTTAATGGACAAACACTGTTTGGCTGAAACCTTCAAACCCAGACAAACCATTCCTAGATGTTTTTCGTATTACTTGGCTCATAGTGATAGGAATCACCAGGGACCACCCGATACAATCTCACGATACCTAGGTACCGATTCAATTTGTATTGCGGTTCTATTAGTATCACGATTTTATAAATATCCAAATTCAGTTTTATTATTATTATTATTATTTATTCTTTTTTTTACATTTCTAAACAAACTTAGCAAATAATTTGCTCCTACCACACAGGATCCTGTATTTCCTGCCAAAGTGTGAACAGTGTAGAGCACCACCTGTAGGATTATAAAGGAATGGCAACATGGCACCTCTAATGCAAAAATATATAAATAAAATACATCGATACGTGCCACACAGAAGAATCACTCTACCTAACTGAACTTTCCCCCCCCCATCTTTATTGGCTTGTGTGGAACTATACTATTAATTAAAAAAAAGAAAGAAAGAAAAGGAAAACCTATTGAAAGAGTGACTACCTTGGATATTATAGCCACTTAGCTTGCTGTGACTTTCTATTAAAAAAAAAAAAAACAGGTGTTGCATAATTGCTTAGCTGTCATTATCTATCTGTTCACTGATAATTAACCATAAATATTCAGTTCCACTAGGCTGTAATTTATGTAAATTACCGGCACATAATCGGACTACTGCCCGATGTAGTATGAAAATCATGTAGTTATGGATTATTTCAAATGATTTAATGTTAGTATACAGCAAGTGTTACCAAGTTTTAAAAAAAAATAATATTTATTTATTTATTTTATTCTCAGGATAAATTTAAAGTAAAGTCTGTTTATCTGCTAATTTCTTATTACTGCTTAAAACTTTGTGCTCTTCTGTTATAATGCTATATTTAGGAGAGTTACTGTGGTCACACAGTGTCCTGCTGAGCACTTAATGAATCTACTGCAGCCTAATATCCTGGGATTTGTTAGAATATTATACAATCTGTATAGAAGATTGAATGCTTTCAACACATGCTGTATGATTAATGCATCATCTACTGTACTGTATATGCAACAGCTATGACTCTTCAGGCATCATCATGTCTTAGCTTTCAGATTTGGCGCTACCTAGTTAGTATTGGGTCTGTACAAGAGAAAAGTGAGATGAGTTTTTTATTACTTCATCACATTTTGTAAAAAAAAAAATCAATGGTACAAATAAATAGCATAATAACAAAAGTGCTGTTTAACTATACAGTATTTAGACTACACCAGAACCACTATTTTACAGTTTGCATCCTGGAATAAGGCCTGTGCGGTCAGGAAAGAAAAAAAAAATCATTAATGTGATAACCGGGTCATTCAGGTCACTTCATTCAGCATCATAACGTTGCTGAGACTAGACCTGACCAAATGAAGCAACCTCATATCATAACACTGCCTCCAGAAGCTTATACGGTGGCCACTATGCATGATGGGTGCATCTCTTTACATTTTTTACTTCCTTTCTTACCCTGAGTCGCACTCATCACTCTGGAATGGGGTCAATCCGGACTTATTAGACCACATGACCTTTTTCCATTCCTCCCAAGTCCAATCTTTATTCTCACTATCATATTCGTCTTACTAACAAATGTTCTTCTTATGGCTCCACAGCTGTTTAGTCCCAATCCCTGGTGGAAATGCTCTTACTTTCACTGTTAAACATAGCTACAGTATGGTTTCTACTGTCAAGTTTTTTTTTTCTGAATGCAACACCAAGTGATTTCTTTCTCTGATCACAGTCACATATGATTTTTTTTTCCAACTACATTTATTTCACAAAGTTTCAGACGCTTCAGCACTACCTTTCCAGGTTCAGTTTTTAACTCAATTTGAGTAGTTTCAGCATTCTCCTTAGTTTGATTCAGGACTATATTTTCAGTATAAAAATGTAATCTATGCATTAGCCAAAGATCATCAGCTATTAATCTATATAGCACTATAACAGACTCCAACAGCCCACACACAGTACACAGTGAAAGTAATTAACGTTTCCTTAATTTCACAAAGCAGGACAGATTAACATTTGTTACTTTTTAAGGAAAATTAACAAATTTTTAACAAAAACTCTGTATCTCTTTTCTAAAAATCCTTTATATAATTTAACATTTAAGCAGAAATATACGCTTGATTAGCCGTAACATTAAAACACAAAACCTTATAGCTAATATTGTGAAGACCTCTGGAGGTGTTGTGTGGTGTGAGCCTCCCTGGTTCAGAATTGTTTGTCCGATGCATTGCATTGATGCTTGATCGGATTGACATCTGTTGAATTTGGGGCGGGAATCAACAACCTTGAACTCTTTGCCCGCTAAGCCCCATAAACGTCAGACTGTCGTAGCCAGTTTTAATTATTTCCTCAGCAGTTTGTGCTACATTGACTTTTCTGTGGGATCAGACTGGACGGGCTAACCTTTGGTCCCAAATGAGCCATGATCCTGTCACCAGTTTACTGGTATATAATCAATAATCAATGTTTTTTTATTTACCTTGCAGTGGTTTAAATGTTATGGCTGATCTGTGTATATCTACAGTTAAAATCTGTATCTGTATAATAAAATCAAAATATATTTATACACCAATTGGCCACAATGACCTTTATAAATCTAGCAGGAGAAATTTCTTGGTGATCATCCCAATTATCAGGAAACAAACCTGCAGATATAACAGCAACACTGTAAAGACAAAAGACTCAACATAAAGTCGATAAAATTCGAATCAGGGCCAGTGATGATAATCCAGCAACCGAAATAATTTTCCGTCCAGCAGAGCACTAGAATACAGCTTCCTCCATCATGACATGATGAGATCGATCATGGTAGAGCAGGAACACGCATGTCAGAGGAATAGAGGCCGAATGAGACCCGGTGTTACTGCAATCCGATTAGGGACGTATGTGGGAAGAGGGGCGTCGCTGGATTGTTTTTTGTGTGGGTGAGGATTTTCATCAGCTGTAAGAAAAAAAGGGGCAGAACAAGAAAGGATTAAAGGAGTGGAGTGGAAGAGGACAGAGGAGAAGAAATGAGAAAAGGATATTTTGGGGGGGCTCATCAACTAGAAAAAAGATAGAGAGAGAGAGAGGGAGACAGATGAAATGAAAGAATCAAAGGCAAACGAATATAGAGGAGGGGGAAATGAAAAAGACTTATGGACAGGAGGAAGAGCTAGATTATGTGTGTGTGTGTTTGTGCATGTGTGTATCAGACAGAGAGAGAGAGAGAAAGAGAGAAGGGAAAAAAGGGGCATGATGAAACAGAAGGGTTTGCATGAAAGCAGCAGAGAGAAATTGCGACTCAATCAGCCGCCTTGTTTCTTATTCAGAGCACGTTCAGATATGGACTATAACGGACGAGAAAAAGAGAGAGCGCAAGGGAGAGAGCGAGAGGCAGACCGAGATGAAGGAAGAGATAGGGGTTGTTCAATTTAAATTTAAACACACTGCCATCTTTTTTGCTAACCAAAGATGATGGATTGCATACAAATGCAATACTCAAGACATACTAAGCACCCACATAGCCTAAGCACGCACACACACACACACACACACACACACAGAAAGAGAGAGAAGCAGCCTGATTTTTTTTCCATACATAATGGAATAAATATATACATGCACTCACAAAGTTGACAATTTACATTTGACAGGAGCGGGGGGGGAAAGAAAAAAAAAAGGAAGTCGTCATAAATCGAATACAAGATGTTCGCAAGTGACTGAGGCTTGCATCCTTGCATCTATTTCAGAAAATCCAACACAGCCAGTCAATAAAAAAAAGATTAGCGGATCACAATAATACATTTTAACACACTGGTACAAATAAAGCCGTCACCCTTTCACTGCGCTGCACTGCATAAAGAACAGTAGCTCGTTAAATCCCCTAGCACGCTATAAAATTCATGCGAAAGCTTCCGCTTCTAAAGGTAGCACCATACCGGCACTCCAAAGTGCGTTATAGCACTACAGCTCTAAAGCACTAAAACACACTAGCTAGGATGCTAGTTAGAGACTAAAGCATATACCATACTCTCTGGCTTTAGGTAAAACACATAGAAGCATACTAGCACTCGTTGCTGTAGTTACAAGGACAATATTCCTTCAATCTGATTGAAATTATTGTGATCAGAGATTCCAGAAGTGTTTACACGGACGCTGACGCGATAAGATGTGTGTTGACGTGCACAAAGCGTTTAATCAGGATATACATATTTTGACATTGCGAAACGGTAAAGCGTTCAATCTGCAGGAAAATAATGGACAACGGAGAAGAAGGGGAAGAAATGTTGTTATTTTTTTTTCTTTCAATCAGTTCATTCTGTAGAACAAGATGACCAAGAAGGACCCACGTTGTGTCGTGGGAACAATATTTGCATTTCTGCTGTTCTAATTAAGCAGCATGCTTAGAAGTAAAGACTGCTCCTGCGGATTCTAAACAGGAGGAGACCATAAGAGAACATTTACAGCTCTTCAAGAACAATAAACTTTCCTCCTGGAAACTTGTCATATCAATTACAGTCATGTGCCAAAATGTAAACCCCCTCTTGTAATTCTAACTGTTTTTGTGTAAAAGCGTAATAAAAATAAAAGGTGCAGCCCGGTGCTGCTAATCTTTAGCCCTTGATTAATTGATCATCTGCAGTTGTGCAGACCTCTATAAAAGCAGCAGTTTTGGCAGTTTTTTGGTCTGGAGCATTCAGGGCCCGTATTCACAAAGCTTCTTAGAATTCTCTCAAAGTGCTCCTATCTCAGCTTAAAAAGTCCTAGCTAGGAGTCCTAGACTAAAAGTGATTTAGGAAACTTCTCAGAGCAACTCTGAGTAAGGAAAGTACAAAAACCTTTATCTTGGTGAGGAGGTGGTGTTGACCCTGTTGCTATGGATGACACAGCGATTCAAGGACTGTGATTGGTTGATAAGAAATCTGTAAAGGTCTTAAAATGCGCTCTTTGGGAAAATAGAATTTATGATCATATACAGTAATTAATAGAATAAATTGTATAATCATGAATACAGGCTACTTGTTTCTGTTATAGGCTAAATATCTTAAAGTTAATTAAAACAGCAAAATGGTGAAAAGAGGCCTACTTTTAAAGCAACCAATTTCCACACAGTAATTACAATATTTAAGTTCTTACATTTATTTACCATACAGAGATTTTATTATTTGTAATCCATTTCAGATGGATGGGAGCAAAATGTCTCACCTTTTACTAATTTACTTGATTGCAGGTCTCTCTGTTTAAGTTGCCCTTTTGGATGCTATGTAGCCAACAATCCAAGAGAGATAGAAGGAAGTAAATCAGCAAGAAAACCAAATTGGACAGAAGAGCAGTGTTTACTTTTACGTTAAGTGTTTGGAGAATATTTCTTCTTTCCGCCATTTTGTCCTCTATAGAAACTCTTTAAGTCCTCCTCTCTACTCTTAACAATTTTTGTCTTAGGCGCTAAAATATTTCTTGAATCATTTTTCTCTTAGTCCTAAGATTTAGTCCTAAGTTTAAGGGGAAATTCTAAGAAAATGTCATAATTCTAGGAATTTTCTTAGAATTTTATCATTAGGAGCAACTTTTAGGCTTAAGAAGCTTTGTGAATACGGGCCCAGGTGTGTGTTAACACACCTGCCAAGACGGAAAGACATAAGCAGTGGTCTTAGAGAAGCAATTGTTGCTGTACTCTGGAAATGTGGAAAGGGTTACAAGACAATTTGGAGTTCAACGTTCTACAGTGAGAGATTATTCACAACAGGAAAGTATTCAAGACAGTTGTCAGTCTTTCCAAGAGTGTACATCCCAGCACATTCACCTCAAGGTCAGACCGTGCTCAGAGAAACACAGAAAAGATGCACGAGTTACAGCTTAGAGCCTACAGGCCTCACCGAGCATGTTAAATATTAAAGTTTACACAATTAGAAGAAGACTGGTTGCCAGGAGAAAGCCTTTTCTGTCTAAAAAAAAAAACACAGAGACACCACTGAGGTTTGCAAAACTGCATCTGAAAAAAAACCCACAAGACTTTTGAAAAAATGTCCATACTTATGGACAGATGAGACCAAAGGGGAGTTGTTTAGCCTTAATGCCCAAACAAAGCCAAACAGCATTTCAGTAGAAACTTTTTATTTTCCTATCAAATGGATTATGAAAGGTTTACGCCACCCGTCATTATGATTGAAAATTCCTTCCAGTCGGGGCGGATCAGGTCAAGCTGTTCAGACCCAGGTGGTTACATGATGCATGTTTTTTCTGATCGGACTTGATAGAGTTTTCTTATATTTTCCTTTGACTGTGTTGACTTTCACATGCTTCTCCTTCTCTTTGTGTCCTTAAGTTCTTTCTCACTCCTTATATGGCAGTACTTCCTGCTGGATGTCTATAAAACCTCCCCCTCATTGTTTCTCCAGATTTCTTTAGAACCTATGGATGGCTCATGCTCTTTGATGTAGTAGCGGATGTACAGTACATGATGCGTATGTACTACTTTGTGTTATCTCAGGATGTTTGGCTTACGACTTATACTGTGTACCTCACTGATCTGTGAAAAACAGCGAACATTCCAACACTGCATTGTGTGTGTGTGTGTGTGTGTGTGTGTGTGTGTGTGTGTGTGTGTGTGTGTGTGTGAGATCTCGCCTCTGTTGAAGGACAGAGGAGAGAGCTAGCGGTTCATTCATCCACTTTATACTTAACAGGACTATTATTCTGATTACTAGTGCAATATTAGGGCCCATTTAAACGCACCTACTATGCAGAATAGGTGACTAGCACAATAGAATGCTAGCACATATCAAACATTGTACAGCAGTTATTTCCAACTGAGCAATCTGGTTGAACGACAGGCATTCCACAAGTGGTGATAATGGATGGTAACACCATATGTACCACTCTGTGTCCCAGGGGTTCTACAATCATTAATTACTCTAAGTGTCTGTCGCAACATGGATGAAAGTAGGTTGGTGTGGAACGTAGTTCTGAGGAGAGGGCAGCTACCTGCCAAAATGTACATTTAGACCCAGTCAGGGTCACATTTTAGCAAGAAAACCTAACCAAGAATCCTAAATCCCTCTCTAAGACCTAATCAAAGCCACTATTTCGTACGTTAAACAAGTGATTGCACACCCTAGTGCCCTAGCTTTCCATTTAATTCTATTGGGGATTTAACCCCGGAACCCAGAATATACAGGTACTGTAGTCCCCTACTTATGAACAAGTGCTTTTCCTGGAGCACGTTCATAAGTCTGATTTGTTCTTAAGTCAGACAAAGTGAGTCTAATACCCCTTTGACACAAATGTACAATGTAAAGCATACCAATCCACTTCACTAAATCTGTTCATTTTCTCCACACTGCCATCATGTGGCCAAAAACCTTGATCGCGCCAAAGGAAATGAATCTCACACAAATGTAACAGTGTTGTCATTTTGTCTCAGAGCTGTTTTCCACTGTATTGGACTGTGAACTCTGTTTTGTTGAGGATTTCCCAAAATTAGGATTATTACCCATCAGGATAGATTACTCGACAGCCATTTTCTATCTTATTTTATTAATTCACTTACATCCTGAAAATATTGTATACAATTGTAAATATTGGTATCTGGTGCACTGCATTGTATTTTTTCATACAATACACATTGAGCTACTTGATTGAACCAGAAATAAAATCCACAGTCCGTTCGTATCTGCTGAAATTCCATTTCCACTCGAATGTTCATAAGTCGATAAAGGGAAACTACGAGATTTACAGGACTGTCCACAACATCCATGGTTTATTCTCCTTATCTTTTGCCCACATAGTACCGGTAAACATTTTAAACTACTTTTATTCTATTAATTATGCTAACTGTCAATCGCTAACCAGTTCATTATCAATAATCAGCTCCAACAGTCATATAAAAGGAATATCACACTCCAGGATGCAGTGAACACCAGCACGGCTGCAAAGCCTTCCAAACTCGGGCTGCATCCTGACGCCTAAGGCTGCGTCACAGCTGTGCTGATATTCATCACAACAGTGCTCCCTATCATGTGATATTGCTTAATCATACCACATCGCACATGGATTCTCACATCTGATTCATCAGAAGGTGTTGATTAATACATGCCACAACAACTTTTTCACAGAGACGTGCATGCTGGATGGCTAATAATAAAATCATTACAGTTTTCTGGTATCTCACGAAGGAATACATACAGTATACTAGCTGATATTTTTCTATAACATCATACATTATTGTTTTTTTCTTCCTTATAACACAACAACCCCAAGACGCTTGCAATGATGTGTAACGTACATAAGCAATGTTGCACAGCCATAATAAACAAGACATTAAAAGTTAAAGCAACATGTTCAGAAAACTACTCAAGTAAAGGTTTTAAAGTGCCTGATATTATAGGGCACTATTTTTATAATCACAATGCTAACACAAATGCGGAGCATAAAATCCAAGCGTAGAAGAGTGTGGGTGTAATAACATTGTAATGAGCTAGATTGATTGACAGCCTGTCTGAGATTCCCAGCCTGCTACGGCACTTAAGAACTTAATATGAGAGTGCAAGTGGAGAGAATCTGGATTTCTTTAGCTTTACATTCAGAGTCATTAGAGTACACTATATTTGCTAGGTTAGCTTTTGCTAACGCATTTTGTCTTATGTCTAAGGTGAAATTAATCTTTTGTTAGATGTTCTTGTAGAAAAAAAATGTATATATAATTTTATAAATATATGAATAATAAATATTCATATTGAATGAATGAATAAATGAATAATGAAAAAAAATCACCATTTGCTAGTGTATGATAGGGATGAGAATCACCAGGGACATACCGATACTATATTATCATGATACCCAGGTGTTGATTTAATTTATATTGCGATTCTATAAGGATCATTATTTTATAAATATTAATTTTGTTTGTTTGTTTGTTTGTTTAATATTTCTTACTTTTTAAAAACGTCAAAAATTATTCACTCCTACCACACAGGATGCTGTACTGCCTGACAGTGTGTGAATAGTTAACAGTGTGCCACCTGTAGGATCAGAGAGGAACTGCAACATTTTACAACCTCAAATGCAGTATGTCGGTACAGTCAGTGTGGCGGTACATGAATTGCGACACAAAAGAATCGCAATACATCACTGAATCCATTACTGAACTCTAGTGTATGATACATGATATATCTGGAGATTCTAGATAGCATCAAGTGACTTGTAGTAAAATCTAAATTAGTCTTTCACTTTACACGTTAAAAAAAAGGTCTGTTGGACTTACATGGGGAAAAAATATGTACATCAATTGCACATATTAAAATTATGTTATTTTTTTTACTCAAAATGATTTATATATTTATTTTTACATTTAACATAAATAACCCAGGTCAGTTGAGTATTTGTTGGATCCAGATAAAACAAGGCTACCAAAGCTGAAATAATAATTGTCTTTAAAATTTTGAAAATGAAATAGCATGTGAATTTACAGTAAATTGACATAATATTAAAACCATTAACATTAAAAACCACCTTGGTTTTGAGTTCCCCTTGTGTGGCTCTGGCCCCTCAGGGTGTGGCTTCTGCTTGACCCTGTGTGCAACAGGCTGTGGTGCACTGGGTGTTCTAGTGCCTTTCTATCAAGGTCAGCATTGACTTTTGTTTGGTGCTTTGTGCAGCATTCGCTTTTCTAAAGTCAGTTTGGTCTTGGGCGCTCATGATCCTGTCACTAGTTTACTGGTGTATAGTTGGTGATCAGTATTGTTCAGTTCACCTGACGGGGGTGTTAATGTTACAGCTGAGCCATATTAATAATATGATTATTTTCTATGGTTAACTCTGGCAGCAGGGCAGCTTAGTGGTTATCACTGTTGCCTTGCAGCTCCAGGGTCCAGGTTCATGGAGTTTGCGTGTTCTTCTTGTGTTCCTCTGGTTTCCTACCACAGTCAAAAGACATGGAGATTAGGCTAATTGGCGATCCCGAATTAACTGTAGTGTGTGAGTGTGTGAATATCTTTGTGTTCCCTGCAATGGATTGGTACCCTGTGCAGGGTGTACCCCGCCTCATGTTTTAAGTCTCCTGGCATAGGCTCCAGGCCCCCCGCAACCCAGAAGTTGCTTAGATGAGGGCATATCATAATTTGCCTTTACTGATAATGCATTCATTAGTGATTTTTCACACAACATTTCCCCAATTATGAACTAATACAAACATTTAGAAATGAAGTCAATTAACAAATGCAAATGTCTAATTTAGGTTTTCTAAATAAAGATTACGACATTAATTACATCCTAATATGTGGTCTATGGGCACAGAGCCCGAATAACTTTGTGGATTCGCACTTTGCAAGTTCAGTAGTATAGAAACAGCGCCAATGTTATGTGCGTGCATTATATCATTAACTGGGTCATGCAAAAGTCAAACCGTAAGAAAGTGTGTGCCCAAGGAGATTTGCTCTTTTTATGAGGAGCGCCCACGACGAGTTCCCTGCCGTTACCAAATTTCACCCTCATTTGCAGAGTGGTATTTTTCAGCCTTGAAGATCATTTTTATGATCGGTGAGGGGGTGAAGTTTCAATGAGCTTAAGTTGCCTAAAAGGCAGAAAGTTCTGTTAAATGATATGTAGATGAAGAAAAGTCACCCCTGTGCTACAGATTGTGACCGACATCACCGCCATTAGACAGAAATCACAGATTTTGCTTCCCTGGGACTTTAAAATTTAGCCTGTAAATGAGTAACCAATCAGAGCCAGCCGATCAAAGTCCTGACCTGACTATCAGCGAAGATTACAGCACGGAATAGATGTTGAAATATTTCTGCAATCAGCAAAGCAGCTACAGAGAACTCGAGCTAAATGTTTTTTTTATGTCACTGTAAATCACAAAGTAATGTTACTCAGAGTGTACTTTGTCATATGACTAATTAAAGAACATCACTCAGTTAGCCAGCGGGAAGTTCTGACAGGTTGCGAGGGAGGCGTGTTTATCTTAATTGTGGATGGAAATATATTTTGCCCATGGCAGAAAGCAGTGACTAAAAAACACCACGACTGAGCTGTGAGAAATTTTAATATTATTGATCACAGAGCATGAGTTTATGCTGGAAAGAAACATTCAATAATCACCTGCTGGCTGTTGTGCTGTATTTGAAGTGGATTCTATCTGCATTCTATCATTTAGAAATATTGACATGAAGCAATGTGGAAATTCAAGTCCTCAAGTGTATAAAAATGGCCTAATTTCCTATGCTGTCATTCGTAGTCTGGGTTTGTTCTATAGTTTATTTGTATGCAAACACAATACACAAGTCACATTTAATCAGTCTACGACAAAAATACCGCCTTGGGCCCTGCACACCACTGGAAGTGTGTGCTTATGTGACTTTGTTCATTTGCACTGACTTAAATTTGAAGCAAGTAATGAGCCTAGAGAAAATGAACGGAATAAGTTGGCCTAAATTGATTTGCTTAGCTTGCAAAAAAAAATAAAAAATCCTATTAAATAAAAGAAAAATCTTATCACAAAACTGTATAAGTCTAAAGAACCATGACTCCCAAATTAAATTCGTAGCCATCTCTCAGCTTTGAACCAAAAGTTGTTTGAAAGAAAGGCTAAAGCGACGTGATTAAGAGATGCAGAGGGAATGGAGAGCCGAGGAAAGATGAGCAGAGATGTGTGTAATTTGCTTGAATGTGAAATTTGCTTGGGTGCTGCATGACTGTCGGAGTCGCCCCACTTAATGACAGTGACAGATTAATCACATTCGAGACTGATGCAGAATTTGAGGACATTGCAGTTGGATCCTTGGAGCAGAAACTATACAGTGTATTAAAGTATAGTATCCACATCATGAGTGAATATGTATCGCACTTTGCTGAGTAAAGAAAAAGTACTATTCCAAAATGAAAATGACTTTTGCTCCTAGTGCTCCTAGAGATGTGAATTAATCCTGTCGTTAGAGTTCTACAGTACATAGAACATTTGTGTTGTCATTATGTACTGTGACAAACCAAAATAATTTTATACCTTAGCTTTATTCACCAGCTCAACAACTTAATTGAGCAGCACGTATGTCTGTCATTATGTATCAGCCATTATTCAATCAAAGTTTCTAAACAAATGTTGCAAATAATTCGCTCCTACTACATGGACTGCCAGTGTGCGAATAGTTCAGAGGGTACATCCTGTAGGATTATAAAGAAACAGCAACGTTTATCTCCTCAAATGCCTCTCGAGAGCATGTTGAATCATTGTGAGCACGCGGCCGCGCGCAGCCTCTAACGCGGGTGTGTACGGCTGCTAACACACGTGTTTCGAGACAAATTAGCGCACATGGTGTTAGAGTGAGTAGTGAGTGGATTTCGATCATAATACAAAAGGCCAGTCCGAGGCCAGTCCACAATTTTTGAAATTGTGTGCCATTAAAAGTGCGTTTCTGTTGCATCAACCAGAAGCTAAGTCAGCCAATTCCAGTCGCTGGCTGATCGACCAGTGCATCTCTATTATAAATGTAATAAATCATTTAAAAATCGATTTTGGAGTCAATGTGGCGGTACATGAATCGGCACACAAAAGAATTGTGATTAATTACTAAATTGATTTTTCCTTATCTGTAATATACAACATATTTTTTGTTTCATTTTTTATTTAGATGGTGAATGTCACAGACTTTGTTGAAACAAATCTGATGATTCTGTGACTGCTATTAAATCTGTTATTTGCATTATTAGATCTGTTTAGGGTTACTTTAGGTAACTAAGCAGAGGTAACCAAAATTCAGTTCTGGCACTTAGTTATGGTATACATGGTATTCATATATATATCTTAGCATTGGTGATTTTGTCACCATCTATTTCCATTGCTGAATTGAGTAAAGTAACAGATGATCTACAGTCTGTAATTATACAAGAGTAGATGAAATAGCCATTGATGAAAAACACCTTTTGTGGGTTAAAGGTGATACATGGAAATTGTACATACACTGATGCATATTCAAAGTTGGAAACTTAATGCTTAAGCCTAGTTATGCCTATGACTAACCCTAAACCCTTTGTATTTCCAAAACTTGGAAGAAACTTGGAGAAAATCTCTGGCATGGGAAGCTGGAATGGCAAAGTCATTTAATACAAACAAGATCCACCAAACCTGAGTTCTCTGACATAAACACAACTGATGTCACAACAATATGACAACAAAAAGTTATCGCATCAGAAGGGTAAAAATATTGGCCTGCATCAGCCAAAGAAAACAACTAAAGACGGTTTAAAATTCTTAACTGCCCAATGAATTATTAAAACTTGGAGGGATAGAGCTGAACCTTCAACTTCATATAAGTTTGTTTTTGAGCAAATTCTATAGAAGAAGGCCGAGCAGGAGGAGGCAGCGAGGCTGAGGTGCAGACCCACAGTGAGTTAAGGTACCACCCCCCTTCTGTGCACAAGGTAGAGCTGACCGTGGTCCTGAATACATGCTGTATTGCCTTCAGCTTGGTTGAGCTTGGTGCAAAGGTGGTGGATAGCTCTAGGCTCCCCATCACACAGGTCTAGACTCTGGACTAGATAATAACGTTGTGTGTCAATAAAATGAGGTCAAGTGACTCCCTGAATGTACTAAAAGACCAGGTTATCACATCAATTGGATTTATGGATTTATTTTTTAACTTTATGGCAATGACACGACTACCCCCTGAAGAATGTTATTGGCTAGGTGTTGTGAAAGGGTTCTTCTTCACCATGGGCAGAATTCTGTGGTAATACACGTTAGATGTCTTTTGTGGTCTTCCAGGCCTTTTGCTGTTGCTGAGCTTGACAGTTCTAATATTGCATTGGCCACATGGCTTCACAGGGCCTATGCTGTGTGTGCAGTGGTATCTGGCACAAGGGCATTAGCAGTAGATTCTTTAAGTTATGGGGTAGGGACTCCATGGATGAGATGAGACTGTTTTGTTCAGCAAATTCCATGGATGCTTAATCGGATTGAGATCTGGGGAATTTGGAGGCCGGATCAACAATCTTTTACTCTTTGCCTGCTAAGCGACATACATGGCAAGATGTGATGCCGTGGGTGTTCTGATACCTTTCTTCCATAGCCAGCAGTAGCTGTTTTCAGCAATTTGTGCTACATTGGCTTTTTTGTTGGGGACGGGCTGGCATTTGGTCCCCACAGGCATTGATGAGCTTTGGGCGCCCATGATTCTGTCACGAGTTTATTGGTATATAATTGATCATTTTATTCATTTCACCTAGCGGTGGTGTTAATGTTGTGGGCGATCGGCGTATACATCTGGCAGCTGCTCATGCACGCAAGTTAATGAAGCCACAAGATATTAAATCAAGGTCATGAAATCGTAATGCGTGTGCAGGATGCGAGCTACTTTATTATGCCTTTAATTCCCTTTGTCCATTTACAGGTCAGTAGTGCAACAGAATTGGAGCTGAGGAGGTTTCAATTCCAGAACAGAAAACGACTTCACGAATTTCATCACATTGCACAAAGTGTGTCTTCCTTGTCTCATCCATTTTAGTACATTTCTAGTTTGTTTGTTTCTCTGAGGCAGCCTGTAATTTTGAGGTAGGTTGGGGATCGGGAGTCGGCACTGTCTGGCTGTTCATGCTTTAAAGATTAATATTTAATCTTCAATTTAGTGAGGAGGGACATTGATTCAAATGAATTCCATGGCAACAAGTTCTTATGCACAGAACAGGCTTCTTCGGGGATTTAGTTAGTACATTCTGGACAGGGAGAGGGAGGAAGGAAAGCAGGAACAAGAGAGCAATAGAGAGTCAGTAACTTTTAGTATTGTTTACTGCTAAAAAGCTCTTTAGCTGAATCTTGGTGGGAAAATGCATATTGAGAAAGACTTTTTTGGGTGGTTAATAGCTGTACTATGTTTTAAAGAGGTTTCACTAGGAAATGTCCAAGAAAAGCCCCTATTTTAGGGTTCTATATAGAATTTTTTGGGTTCTCCATTGGAAAAACATTTATTTAACATTTATCTCCATTGTTCGTTTGAAAGTTTTCTGCCAAAGGGAGGAACTTTGCATCTTTCAGTGTCTCAATAATATGACAAGCTGAGTTTTGTCGCCCAGAATGGGTAAAAAAAAAAAGAGGCGGTTGATGGAATAGTTGTTTATAGCTGCTATAATATCAGTGATAACAGGAACTAACTTGATTAACAGAAATAAAACACCGGTGCTGTTATTAAAAAAATGATATGATCATCTTCGAGGTGGTAAGAGTAACGCTGCTTAATACTCGACCACCCTTATGATTTTCCTGCAACAGCATACCCCATTGTGTTTTATTTCACAGATATTAAACAGTTTAATATTCTACATAGATTGCATTTAACGGCTTCAAATGACATATTCAGGGGAATTTTAAGACACTTTTTATTCTGACAAATATACACTTCTTGCAGTCATGCATCACAGTCAAGCTTCATTAATTTGAATTACGCAATGCCTGGATGAGAACCAAATAACCTTATTAGGCAGAAAATGAAAAGGAACGAAGAGACGGACAGACGGATAGGCAGATGGACAGATAGATGATTCATCCAAGAATGACCATTAACTTTCTCCCCTATGTTAATACTTCCTTTCCTTTTTTTTTCCTACCCACCATCTATCTCTTATTCTCATTGTATTATTTTTTTTTTTTCTGTCATCCATCTCTTCTGTACATCACCCCCTCATGTGCTTTGATCAGCCTGCATCTCTCAATTCCCCACTGCAATTCGCATATATGAAAAGTTATTTATGGACGCGCATCAGCAGATAGCAGCTTACTTGGCTTTATCTTCTGCTCACCATCAAATATGGCCATATCTTCCCATGCGCCACTGTTCCCCTTCTGATAAACCGTTATTTTTATTTCATACACTCACGCGTGACACCTGGCAGCACCAGATATGATTTTATTGTAATGTGGTGAATTTTATGAGGGAGTGATAACGGAGCTGGGGATATGCCCTGTCTCTCCTGCTCAGGCCTGTCCCAGGGTCCCTAGATGTAAATTGATATAGTCCTGAGCTGCCCTCGCACTAACTGGAATATTGGAGGAGTGAGGCATGGTGGGGGTGCTCAGGCGACAGGCCGTCTGGACAGCTCCATTTCAGCCTGTCCCCTAGCGATTTATGCGTATATATCTCACACACACACGCAAATGTCAAGGGACCACACCAACATGCACTTACACGGCCAATCCCTCATGCATCCACACACAATTGTATTTACGTTCAGTATATGAGGTTCCTCAGTGAACAAGACCAGATCCTGTTGTGTAGTGTCGTGTAGGAGGGTATACGCATGCATTTTCTACCAACATGTGTAAATGGAATCGGCACAGTAAACACAACTATATTGCATTGCAAACATGACTAAATGGCAGACCACGATCCGGAAAGACCCGGATGCTTTTCTGAAAATTAGTATACCAATAATCCAGCGTTTTTTCTTTCAAGGTGGGCGTGGCTATACATGTCACTCAACAGAGCCAATTAACGCAATAGTTTACTGTGTATAGACAGAGAGTGTGGAAGAAACGCGACTATGAAAGCGAACTTTCAAAGATGAATGGACTGATCAATATATGTTTATTCTTCATGCAGGAAGTTTAAAACCATTTTGTCTCATATGTTCCGAAACAATGGCACTAATAAAAGTAGTAATGTGATGCGCCACTATGAGACAAAATACATACAGTATCGTTTGAGCAAACATATTGGCAGTCTGAGATGAGGATGTGTAACATATCCAAACTGAGAGCCCGGTATGACTGAGCAACCAGAGTCCTTTCACATTCATTTACAGCCCAAATGTAGATTTAGTAAATATTGATTAAAGATTGTTGTTTGTATTCCAGACAAATACAAGGAAATATACAAGATCGATCTGTCCACATGTTTAACATTGTTACTGAAAATTGATAATAAATATTATTGAAATGCTCTGGAAGTTTTAAATTGCTTATTTTATTATAGACTTACAGTGACTGCCTATATACAGTAGAGATCTGAATCCTAAAACAATCATAAAATTCGAACCAGAATGTCAACAATTCTTAAAATTTTTATGCTTTGTTTGTGGGAATAATCTTTTTCCCTTTTCCTATACAACCAACAGGGAAACAATCAGCTGCATCTGTTTTATACAGTATGATGTAATATTGGCATGAAAATACAACAATTACACGAGACAACCTTTTTTCTCATGTCCTGCTGTAGTGACGTTATAGTTCGAGTGTAACTGTCAGTGAAAACAGGTCGTGTTATTGAATCGGAGAGATAAAAGATTGCCTATCACTATCTCAGCTTTAATATCATGAATCTGTTATGACCGAGCCTATAGCACAAGGTCTCCCAGGCGTACAGTATAACTACTACACCTACTATCCGCATAGAAACACACCCATTGAATGACATGCAGTGTTTTCAAGTCCGTAATTATGCCATATGTCTTCGGAATAGCAAGGATGGTAAATTGAGAAGCTGTCGCTTGACATTAGACAGCTCTTTCACTCATACCACACACAAAAAATATAGTGGAGCGAGCTCTGAGTATGATTTGTTTGCATAGTTTCATGACTGTAGTTTCCTCGAAGATATTTTGGGTTTAACTCTGGGATTAAACTTACTTTGGGTTTAATACTTTTTTTTTTTTTTTTACCACATTTAAGCATTTGACATTATTGTTAAAAATAGGCTGCATGCTGTACTGTACATCTTCAGTCTAAGCTAGAATGAAATTAGCTTCAGTCTCTACTCTAACCTCTTACCCAACTTCCATGGTTGGAGGTTCGAATCTCAACTCCATTCTGTGTGTGTGTGTGGCATGTCTATGTTCTCCCAATGCATGATGGGGTCCCTTTGGGTGCTCCAGTTTCATCCCACAGTCCAAGCATGCACTGTAGGATAATTAGAGTTTCCAGATTGCACTTATATGTGACTGCAACTGCACTTGTGCCTTATGATGGGTTGGCACTCCATGGTGTAATATAGATAATGGATGGGTTTTCCTTACACCCCTTGTCATAATAAATCCACTTTTTATCTACTTGTTTACACTAAATAAAATGATGTCAAGGGATGTCAAACATCAAAGCTTATTCTTATGTATAGTATATTTCCTTAAAAATATAGGGAAAGCTTAGCAATGCAAACTCATTTATACAAGAATGTACAGTATATTATTATATACAGACAATAATATGTCTGTATATAATAATATACAATAATATGTCTGTATATAATAATATACAATAATATGTCTGTGTATGACCAAATGTTATATTATCTGATATTTAATTGCATTGATTGTGTAAGCAAGAGTGTGGGAGCAAGTTTGGAATCATTTAACTGTATTCTCTTTTCTCCAACACCAGCTTAATCATTACACTCACAACTCCATATGTTCTATAATCCCACGCACGTTTATTTGTCGATTACTCTGTCTTTACCTTTCTCTCTATAGAATTATTTTGGTTGTGTATCAGAGACGTGACCCAAATACCTCATGCATGTCAATGGATTTATTTGACCAGCTGTTTAGTCTCAAATACAGCCTTATCACCTACCGTAAACCAGCTTTCCCCGACAAACAAATAGGTTCTCAAACACACACAGACACATACAGTACAGTACAAACAAACGCAGGTGCAAAACCGCACGTGCACACATGAGCTGACTCAAAAGTATTGTCAACAAACTGAGGTTGTACCAGGAAGGAAGTGAAGGATGATCATGTTTGAAAATATTTGTGATGCTTAGGCAGTGTGCACACTCTTCAGAATGAAAGGGATGCAAACACACTGCAGAGACATTTAGAATGTGTGGTTCATGCACTGTCATTTGTTGTTGTGCAAAGATGATATCACTGAAATTCACTGGAAATATGTCCCATTGTTTTTTCACACTGTCTTTATGTACTGTAGCATGATAATTGGTGTGAGATCTGGAGAATCAGAAGGATCTAAAGTACTTTTAGTATTAATTCAAGGTTTTTTTTTTCTCTTTTTCCGCAGGCTTGGATGCCTTAGCCTTACCGTGGCTAAACACAAAACTGCAGCTTAACAGGAGACCTGCATTCTGGGCATCTGTGAAGTAGCTCCACAGAAAAAGAGGGGACCAACATCAAGAGAACAAAAAGAGGAAAGGTCGGCTATTAGAATCATGGCACCTGAAGTCATGGCTGAGCTTCGTGATTGGCTCTTTCTTCTCCTGCTGTGCCTCACACTGTTGGCCGAAGTGCTACAGTGTTCTGCGACTGCCTCACAGGGAATGGCTGCAGAGAGGGATGTAGTGTGTCCCTCCGTGTGCCGCTGTGACGAAGATTTTATTTACTGCAATGACCGTGGTCTGAGTGCTATCCCGCCACTCCCCCCATCTGCCTCCATTCTTTATCTACAAAACAATCAAATAGATAATGCAGGACTTCCCACATCCTTGGAGTACCTCACTACGGTGGAGGTTATATATCTCTATGATAATGAACTGGATGACTTTCCCATGCACCTACCACCATCATTAAGGGAGCTTCATCTTCAAGACAACAACATCCGGGTGTTACCACGGGCTGCTTTAGCCAGGTTGCCTCTCCTGGAGAAGTTGCATTTGGATGACAACTCAGTGTCCACAGTTAGCATAGAAGACCAGGCTTTTGCAGACAATCCTCGTCTCCGTCTGCTCTTCCTTTCCAGAAACCATCTTTCCAGCATTCCCTCAGGGCTTCCTGCCTCGCTAGAGGAGCTCCGCTTAGATGATAATCGCATCTCAACAATTCCAACACATGCCTTCCGAGGTTTGTCTTCTCTGCGCCGCCTCGTCTTGGACGGTAACCTTCTAGCCAATCAGCGAATTGCAGACGACACCTTCTCACGCCTCGCAAACCTCACTGAACTGTCTTTAGTACGGAACTCCCTTCAGACTCCTCCTCTAAATTTACCGAGTGCACACTTGGAAAGACTCTCTCTTCAGGACAATGCCCTGATCCACATGCCACGGGGTTCCCTTGATGGAATGCGTAGTCTTCAGAGGCTGGACCTTTCTGGGAACAACCTGACCACACTTCCCAGAGGTCTGTTCCGGGACTTGGAGAGCCTGGGACAGTTGCTTGTGCGTGGTAACCCTTGGCACTGTGGATGCAACCTGCGATGGCTTTACGACTGGCTGGAAGCCAAAGGAAACACTATTACAGTGCGAGGACTAACTTGCCAATCTCCAGAGCGAGTGCGTGACATGCCACTAAGGGATCTTACCAGCCAAATGGATGACTGTGAATTGGCAACTGCTGGAGGTGGAGGGATAGGTGGAGTGGGTTCAACAGGTGGAGGAGGTACTACTGGTAATAAAATGATGGTAGGAGGAGTCAGTTCCACAACTCTGTCCCCTCCACAAGGCTCCCTGTTCACTCTGCGATCTAAGCGACCAGGTCTGGGGCTTCCAGACAAAGGCATAGACTACACACTTGGCAGCAGTGGTGTGGGCAAAAACCTGGCCCTGAATGTTAAGCCACTATCCCATGATAGCATCAGGGTCACGTGGAGTGTGGCTCAAACATCTTCTTCTTTCAGACTTAGTTGGCTGCGACTGGGGACTAGTGCTGCAATGGGCTCCATTACTGAGACTCTAGTGAGGGGCGACCGAAGAGAGTATCTCCTTACTGCCCTCCAACCGGCATCCAGCTACATCATCTGCATGGTTCCCTTAGTCTCTAGCAATGGAAACAAAGGAAGCATGTCTGGAGGAAACACAGACACAGATGAGGCTCCAGTGTGTGCCAAGACTGAGACATCTGATCCCAACCTGTCTGATGTTGACCAAGGGGAGGATCGGGGCTCAGACCAGATCACCTCACTTCCACTTGCTGGGATTATCGGTGGAGCCACAGCGATAGTCTCTTTAACACTTATTCTTGGAATATTCTGTTGGTATGGCCATCGCGCCAGACGATTATCCTCAAGAGAACACTACAACCGCAGTAGCTCACGCAAAAGTAAGCATTATGATGACTACATTGAATCTGGCACTAAAAAAGATACCACAATCCTGGAGATCCGAGGACCTGGATTCCAGATGACACCAATGGCTGCCAGAGAAACAATGCAGCCCAAGCCAGTACAGGAAGACTACATAATACACACAATCTTCCCTTCCAATGGCACAGGTCTATACAAACCACCCCATCCCACAACCAATGCAAGCTACGGTACAAACCGTGGCTATAGAGAAGGAGGTATTCCAGATTTAGATTACTCTTACACGTGATAAGCCTGATTTAGTGAACACTATTTAAAAAACATATGGTACTGGATAGATGCACATTTTTTATCTGCATGGGGTCTACAGGACCCCGATGTGCCTTCTGTCTTCATTCCAACCTAGCCTGCTGTTAACGGCACCAAGGAAGCTCTAAATTGGCCCAAATGCCTACTAAGAAACAGTATTTCTTTGTTTGGCACCAGAAAGAGCCTATATCATTTTAGGCAGTGATTCCAACTGGCATTTTCACTCCCCGCCCCCAGTGTAACATGGTGTGTCCTCAGCACCACTGCTTTATCCCTGACTCCCTCAGTGAGGTGGATTCAAGGGCAGTTCAAACTGTATTTTACACAGAAATTCAGTCTATTTAGAGCTCAAATCATATGTGATATGGATAAATGGCACTTACTGAAAAAAGAACAAATTTGTATGTAAACCTTCATCTCCTGTGACTGTAATTGTAAGCTGCTCAACTGCTTCATAGTGTTGCTCCTGACATGATGTGGAGGAGGGCAGTAATGGCTAGAAAGAAAGAGAACACCATGGTGGATAAAGATTGCTGAAAATCCACTGTTGTACAGGGAATCAAAAGTTTGCCTTGGCAGTGCAGCTCTTCTGGGACAAAAAAACAAACAAAAACGTGCTGGAGAATACACGGGCTAACATTTTGGTTCTGGCGTTCATGAGTGACTTTGGACTTGGACATCTTGGTGTAGGATTTTATGCGGAGTGTTCATGCACACTAGTTTTAAACACTTGAAAATGATCTTGATATGGTAGCAAGGTTCTTGCTGTCTAGTTCCTCGTCACATGGAGCTGCTGGGAATCCAATGTGATCTGTAAGGTTCAATTAGAGTGACAATTCTTTTTTTTCTTTTTTTCTTTTTTTTTAAAGAAAATTGCAACACTTATAAATGTTGAAAACAGGCAAGGTGTGTAGATATGTGAATCCACCACAAAGACTTTTGAAATTGAAAGTGTGAAAACATATTGTGTTTCAGACTTGTTATGTATTTTTTCTGTAAGTTTATTTATCCCATACTGCTGTCTTTTTGGTTTAGATCTGTTCTATGGTTTAAATAATCTTTTAGAAAGAACTCAGTCAGTCCTGCTGCTGGTGACATTAAAAACACTGTGGTTTTGCCTAGCCCTGTAGCTCATGTAATGATTAAGGATCATTTTGTGTTAATCTTTTTTTTTTTTATCACTATAAACTCAATTATATTCCACACTATTGTTCTAGTCAGATCCTTCCCAAAATCTACCAGTGTGACTCCCCTCACTCAACCCCTAAAACAACTTAGTATTGATATATCTCTATTAATATTCCCATTAATGAATGAGAAATATGATGCCCCAAACTATTAACTATTCTTCTGATCTGATGTCAATCCTAATGCGTTTAATATTGGCGGAGGAAAGACGATTCTGTCTCAACACAAAAGATCCAACTCCAACCCGAAAACCGTTCTCCTGGAAATGGAGTCCATTCAATGTCTTGTGAGTATGTGGGCAGGACATCGAGCTGACACGTTCCTGTGTGATTACTCACTATAATTCATTTGGCTCCCCAAAGCCAGCTGTAGTAGATAAGGCTGCTATCTTCTCCAAATAGATATAGCTGTAAATTAGAGGTAGTGTTGAATGAGATGAAAGATAGCAAAGAGAAGGCATACAAACCGTAACACTGTGGACCTACACTGTGGGAGAAAAGGGCACTTGTTGCATTGCATGAATCTGAGAGACAGATGTATTTATTATTTATTTGGGTTTGTTTACGTTGTTGTTGTTGTTGTTGTTGTTTTTTACACATTTTTCATGGGAGCAAGGGAAGTACTGTAGGATATGCATGAGTGGAAGATATTCATTTTTTTTGATATTCTAAACAGGTTGTGTTCAGACATGCATAGAACTGTTCTTTTTTTGTCTCCTATGTGTTTACATTGATACACCCTTTTTTTTCTTTCCCGTAGTTTTCTTGAATTTTGTTTTATTTCGGTATCTCCTTGTTCTATCCCTGTTCCATCCCTTTACAATTTTAAAAAAAATATATTTTGGTATTTAGATTTTCAGACATGCCAAGAGCTGTTTCTTTTTTTAATCTCATATGTGTCTACATTATTACATATATTTCCTTTAATTTCTCTCATTTTCATTTAATTTCCTTTCCTTTGTTTTCTGATTTCCCTTCCCTTCCATTGGAATCGATTCCTTTAAATCTCCTTGTCCTTACTTTTCCTGTCCTGTCACCTTCCCCTCCGTTTTCCCTCCTTACCCTTCCTTTGGTATTTATTTTCATTTCTCCTTGTCTTTTCCCATTTCTTTCCTTTCATGCACTGGCTTGTCCTCTCTTGTCCTGTTCTTTCCTTTAATTTCTTATTCTGTTCATTATTTTCCCTTTCTTTCCTTTCATCTCCTGGCCTGTCCTCTCCTGTCCAGTT
>JAQMYG010000017.1:6418210-6437410 GCA_030014215.1 Clariallabes teugelsi
GTAGCCTTAATGTGGAGCCCCCTAGTGACGGGGAGGAATTGGACACGACTAAATTAGGGAGAAAATCGGGAAAAAATCCCCCCCCCCAAAAAATCATTCTATGATCCATTTATGATTTTGCAACCATGTTCATTTTTAAGCATGTTAATAATTACATCAGATTAGAACTGATTAGCAAGAAATGAGGTAATATCGGAACAGATTATGTCATACCATAATGGTTGGTACCATACTGGTTGATTAGCCAGATGTCCATAAAACTGAAACAGTTCCATCGCAACATAGATGTTTTATTTTGCAAATGTGTTAAGTTTAAAATCCGATTACTGAAACGCTAGCTCTGTCCGCTGCATTTGAGACGCTTACCGATATCGGGAGAGACACAGTCACACAGACATAATGATGGGCTAAAAAGTTCTCTGCTTTATTCACGGAACAAAAACCCAAATCGGTCCCTGGCTAGAGCCCAGAGCTTACACAGAGTAACACAGACAGCTTCTGTCACTGACCACCATGCAGGCTACATGAGATGTGCGTGTGTCCCTACATCATCAAGCATGAGCTATTCGCAGGATGTACACACATTCTACAGGGAGTATTGCTGTATAAGGAATGAAGAAGACCAAAAAGAATTCAAAGAGCTGGAGACAAAGAAGTGGAGCATACTGTACGCCACTACAGGCAATTTTGGGGACACCAATTAACAACTAATCTGTATGTCTTTGGACTGTGGGAGGAAACCCACCAAGGACGGGGAGAACATGCACACAAACCCGAAGTGGGATTCGAACCCGGACCCTGGAGGTGCATGGCGACACTGCTAATCACTACATCACCGTGCCTCCTTGGCAAAGAAAATATATTTAAAAATTAAAAAACAAAAAACGCATTAACAATATCCTTGTGATTTACTGGAAGAAACACATACTCTATATTGGTGTGGTTTATAAGAGGAGGATGTTTGGAGGAAAGCAATATCATGGCTGGAGTGAGAAAACATCACAGAAGGGGACTGGCAGAATAGGATAAGGAGAAAAGGTTTTGGCTTCAAGTTATTCTTAGTTTAAGCCAGAGAGTTTGGGAATCTCACAAACAATGTTTTGTACATTGGGAATTTGTTGGCAGTCTACTTTACTCTTAAGTTGTCTGTAATGGTTGCTATAAAGTGAGCGAGCGGAAACAGTAAAAAATCAAGATATTGGTAACTATTCAAGCCTCTTCACTGACTGTGTATCATTTTGCCTTATTGAATCATTTGTAGTGAAAGGAGGTGAAATATGAAATCACAGCACCTTAATGATGTGAAAATGATCACCTTTTCAATAATAATAATAATAATAATAATAATAATAATAATTAGCACTGTACTGTGATATATTCAAAGTCTAAAAGATTGTATGTAACAATTGAACATCTCCATGGAAAAAAATATCTGTACAGAATAATAATCAACTATAGCTGTTACGAATTCCCAATAGTAATCCAGTGATTCAAGATGTTCAAGGTGGCTTTGCTGTCGTATGTCAAACTTGAACCAAAGGTCATATGCAACATTTTATGATACTCATTAATGATATTGGATGACTGGAATATAAATACATTCATTCATTCATTCATTCATCTTCTACACCGCTTATTCTGTACAGGATTGTTGCGGGAGGCCTGGAACCTATCCCAGGAGAATTTGAGCACAGGACAGGGTACACCCTGGACAGGGTTCTAATCCATCGCAGGGCACACACACTACAGTAAACTTTTTTGGGGAACACCAGTAAGCCTAATCTGCATGTCTTTGGACTGTGGGAGAAAACTCACCAAGAAACGTGGAGAACATACAAACTCCATGGACCTGAGGTGGGAATTGAACCCGGCCCCTGGAGGTGCAAGTATATTTAAATTATATGAAGTTTATAATAATCATTATTATTATTATCATTATTATTGTATTTGATTGTATTTTAATTTCATTTTTACACTAGTGCTAACTTGTGTATGCGATCTCGTACCATGAAACCCACACACTTATTTCCTACAGCACTATTCATCAGCATGCTTTATTATGCATTTGACATCATTATGCTTTCGCAAGGAGTGTACCTGAGATGTAGAGAAGAGAGGATCGGTGAAAAAAAAGGAGACAAGAAGGTGGTGGGAAAAAAAAGGCAAGAAGGAAGGAAAGTTAGCAGTTGACTGTGTATAGCCCAGGTTTTTTTTTTTTTTATATATAGGGTTTTACTCAACCTGCCCATTAAAACCCCCACCATACAGTTATTGATTAGCCTAATGTGCAGCTGAGGTCACTAGTCATGAGTCTGACTTTTTTCTCCCCGTTGTTCATTGGCCCTCCATTTGTCTCTGTCTCCATTGCCCATCCCCCATCCCCAATCCCTCCATCTCCTCTCTCCCTGTCTGCCCGCATGTCCTTCATTCGACACTCGTAAATCAATCAATCAATCCAATTTTTTGTGCCGGTGTGAGCATGGCTGCCTGAAGCGACGCCCTGCAAAATGCAGAGAGTGATAAGGAGAGGGAGGAGGGAAAGACAGACAGACAGACAGACGGAGCCCGAGAGAGAAAGACAAGGGAACATTGTGCTTAATCTCCATTCAAATCTTATTAAGATAAAGGATTGAATAATGAGACGTCGTATTATTTGATTAGTGCGTTTCAAAGTCACTGATTAGGTGTGGAGAACCAGAGTTAGGGCCAGCAAAATAAGGTGCAAGTTCCTAAGCGTAGCAAATAGGGTTCTCTCTCTCTCTCTCTCTCTCTCTCTCTCTCTCTGTATGTGCTTAGCTGCATGATGAGGTCAGTAGCATTTTGCTGTGCTGTTTAGAGAGAAAATTAGAAAATCGAAGTGACCGATGCAGCACCCTGCACTGGGCCAAAAAAGGACAAGACAGCGAGATGCACAGGAGGCAAAGAAAAATCTAAATGAATCTGTCATCAAAATACACCTGCGCGCATACACACACCTACAGACACACACACACACATTATACAGTTTGACAGTATGACCTGTAGAAAATTGGTATCAAAGCAAGCTGGCTAGTTGTGCTTTGACAAGCTCACCAGTGGCCAATTTATTTCCATTGTGACAACAACAAAGTTCTGGCAGGGTCCGAAATTTTAGATTAAAATCTCAGCGTGACCATTGCTACAACACACACCTACCAGTAGGAGGGTGGCATAAGATGAAGCAATGCTTACCGGTAACTACAACTATGATATCAGCAATGCTTCATGACATGGAGAACATAAAGTATTACACATTATCACAACCATCATACAGGCTGTTATGGATTCGGTCAAGATATAATCTGATCCAGTGTGATAAATAATAATCTGTGCTGTAATTGTATAATGTATGAGCAGCGTTCGAGTCAAACCGGGATTTTTGATTGTGCAGAGTAGCAGAATACATTTGCCAGAGCCATGATTTGATGAATAAACAGCCTGGTTTGATCGCCAAAGGTGTTCTGTTTTTGTATGATAATGACCGACCTCATACCAATTTCACATTACAGGAAATCGGCTTGGAGTTATTGGTACAAGGCATTTCCACATTTTTGGCCCATTAAAGGAGTTCCTGGGGGGCCAGTGATTCAGACGTGAAGTGAAGCAGGCAGTCCCGATCTTGGCTTTGGCGCACTGAGAAAACTTTCTACCTCAATGGTATCCAAGTGCTAGTGAAACGCTGAGATAAGTGCATTAGTGTAGCAGGGGATTATATAAAGAAATAAAGGAAGTTTTCTTTTTCTCTCATAACTTTGTCCTGTTATTCTGCGCAATCAAAAGTTCCATTTTGACTTGAACACGCTTATAAAACCAGCTTCACTTGTTAATGATAAAGGTACATTATCTCATCTTTAAATGAAAGTAATCAAGGGAACGGGAAAATGGCCTAGGCTTTAGCAATAAACCCTGAAATCATTACTCTCGGCAGCACGTCAAAATCTGTTTGTGCATTTTCATTTGTTCATAGTTCCATTAATGTAGCATGCTCATTGTACTGTGCTCTCTCTCTCTCTCTCTCTCTCTCTCTCTCTCTTTCTCTCTCGGCTAATGTCATTACATCGCTAATCATATTTACATAGTCTAACAAGGTGATGAAACCTTTAATGGTTTAGCTAAAATCTTTGCTAGGAATTAGTTCTGTGTTTGCAAAGAGTTTCAGGAAGGGCGGAGGAAATGTATAAATTACTGCAGTATCTGCTCGAAAGCTCAGCTGCTTTTTATAACTGAGTTTATTATTAAATGTCCTTTAAGCTTTGAGATTATGACACGACTGAAAGGTGTGAGATAAACATACCTACCAAGCGAAACAATGCAACTAGCAAGTTTAATAAGCTAAATGTCATGAATTAACGAAGAGTGTTATGGGTCCACTGGTACCTGAATTTATTCCCTCCTCCAGTTCTGTACAGCAGTAGCTCAGCATACGAGTTTAATCCGTTCCGGAGGCGAGTTCTTAAGGCGGAAATTCGTATTGCGATACGAAATAACTAAATGCAGATACAGTGGAACCTTGGATTGCAAGTAACGCGGTTTATGAGCGTTCCGCAAGATGAGCAAACATTTTTCAAATATTTTTACTTGAAAAAAGAACAAGTCTTGGTTTACGAGTACCGAGTATCATGTATCACGCATGCGCTTCTTGTTTTGACGTCGAGCGTCACGTGATCACAACTGAGCCAATGGTTTTTCTCTCTTACGTGCTGTAGAATTGTGGGTAATCGCCAGCTCGGTCTTAGTGCTCGTCTCTTACTGGTATAATCAACATCCGTGCATGTGTGTACTGTTTACTGTAACACTGTGACCATGTGTGTGCTTGTAAAACATCTTTTGTTTTGTGTTCGTATGCTTGTGTTTGTATGCTTGTTAATTTTCCCGATAAAACAGTGTATCCGTTAATGTGTGTGTGTGTGCGTGCGTGCGTGTGTATGAAACTCAGATAACAGAGGAGGAAGGGTTACTGTGTAAGATGAAAAGAGGGAGAGGGGAGGGTCTCAATCCTCCTTCTCCTCTTATTTTAGCTTCACATACACACACACACACACACAGCGCATGCACGCACAAACACTAACGGAAATCCTTATCTGTCGGGATTTATTATTTATTTTTTTAAAGGTAAACTGCACATTAATTTGTTTTATTTTTACTTTATATTTTGCATTAATTATTTTTATGCATATATTTTTTGGGGTTGTGGAATGAATAATTATTTCTTATGGGAAAATTCGCTTTGATTTACAAGTGTTTTGATATACGAGCCCCGCTTCCGGAGCAAATTATGCTCACAATCCAAGGTTCCACTGTAATCCGTTTCAGCCATCCAAAAATATTACCAATTTCAGACACTATAATCATATTTTTGCATATAAAAACAATCAAAACATTTACAAAAAAACATGGAAATGAAGTAAAATATTAAATGAATAGATATTTTTTTTAAAAACACAAAAAAAATATGTAAACTCATTTAGCTTTGTTTTTCACTGACTCTGTTTGTTTGCTCGAATGCTGAAAATGCTTTGTATGAAGATGCAATTTTTTTGCAAAATTTTAATTCTTAAGGCGAAAATTCATATGCTGGGGGGGCGTTCATATGCTGAGGTACCGCTGTATACTGTATGTCTGTGTGGTTTGAGTTGAACTTTTTGCAACACCACACAATAAATAGCTAAAGAGACCAAGTGTATGTTTATTTTTTTGTTTGTTTTTATTGATTATTACTGTTAATTAAAATCAAAAACTCAGGTAAAGCTATCTAAATGTGTCATTTGAAACCATTTATATGGTTATATGGAAACATACTATACTAAATTTGTATTGTACAGAGATTTGTTTTAGCTAGCCCTCAAAGCTAGTTGGCTAGGTAAATGCTAATCTGTTATGTCACATTTGTCACATGTTGACACTAAAGGGATTTCAGTGCATCATTATATTCTCAGTGTTGTATCTAACAGTAGCTAAATTTGACAGAAGACAATTTATCAATCTAAAATTAGCTAGGCTAGCTAGCTAGTCGGTTTAGCATGCAAGCTCTGTGGCTCAAAGTCACTGATAGTACTACAGCAACCTCTAGTATCAGAGGTAATAAAAAATATGTATTGACCTTAGAATACTCATAAGAAATTTTTACCATAGTACAGACCATAATATACAATGGTACTACCATGGCACTTAAGACATTACCAATACAATACGACCAGGGGGTACTATGGCACTTCAGTGGGTACAGTGGTTACCAAAGTTCATCAGGAAGCTAATATGTCTGTACTGTACCATATTAGATATGCTCATGCTGATGGTATGAAATAGTGCAGGCAGTACTGTTTTACTCACTCACCCACTGCATCATAGTCTATACTGCTTTATCCTATATACAAAGTCGCGGTCAGCCTGGACCCTTAGAGACTCAGAGAGCATGAGGTGGGGTACACCCTATGTTCCATAGTACCATACTACAGTACATAGTATAACCTTGTACCATACTATAGTACATATTACTACATCAGCAAATAAGTCCCATGGTACTGTCAAAAATACCATGGTACTATATACCATTGAACTACCATGGTTATAATTTCTTATAGGGATCAGTTTCATACGGATGTACTGAGAACGTTGCCATTTTTAATACTGTCTTAGCAACATACAGTATGCAGTGTGGTGTGATGTAAATTCCCAAGTCCTATTATCCTACACACATCTCTCTCTCTCTCTCTCTCTCTCTCTCACTCACACACACACCTGCCTGTCTCCGTTTTGTGAAAGCTATCAGTTTTCCATATAGCTGTGATCTAACACAAATGCTCACTCTTTCTGACACACACGCAAACACACACACACACACACACCTTTCTATCTCTGTTTTATGAACGCCATCTGAGTTTTCGTAGAGCTGTGATCTACCACAAATGCTTTCCAGTTTTCCACCTCTCTCTCGCTCTTTCTCTTCCTAACACACTCACACACACATACACACATTGCTGTGATTTACTGTTCACTCTTTCCCTGGTGCACATGGACTATTCATTACACAAGCCACTGGTTTAGTCCTCACACACACTCCCCACACAGCCAGCACTGTCCTCTGATCAATGCAGCCAGAATAAATCAATCGATGGCCCTGCCACACCAATACACACACTCTCGTCTTGCTTCCCTGTTTCTAGCTTTCATTTTTCACCCTGTGGCTCGCTCACATTCTTCCCTTTTCTCTCTTTTTTTTGTGTTCCAAATCACTTCTGCTGCCCATCTGACCTCTTACCTCTGAGTAAGAGCCATTAAATCTGGTATTAACACAAAAAAGTTTTTCACATACACTTGTTTTTTTTCCCCTTGAATACACATTACTTTTACTTGTCACTTACAAATAAAACACTAACAATGTGAATGCGAGGAGTAGAACGCTAAATATTCAATATGTTCATGTGTTAAATTATGCAGTCATTTTACTGTATGCTGATGTGACAGCATAAAATGGACTGTGCAAAAGCATGTGAGAGGTAAAATGGTGCATGTAAGTAAGACCTGAATAACTTTTCAAGCAAGAGGAATAATGGCAAATATGATCACGTTTTATTTTGGCGTGAAAGTTAAAATAGACAAAGTAAGAGCATTTTGATTTCATGCGAGATGCAGAATGGTGAACATAAGAGATTTTTATGCAAAATGGGAAAAAATGAGAAATGGTAATTGTAAAAGCATTATATTTACGGTAAATGTCAGCGAGTTTTAGTTTTATGAAAACGCTAATATGTGAATCTAAGACCATCGTAATTTTTGCGAGTGTCAAAATAGTGCATGTAAGAGCATTTCATTTGCATATAAGATGAGAATATTTATTGTAATAGCCATATATCACCATGCTAGAGGTCAAATCATGAATGCAAACACATTTTATTTACACAAAAGATTTTATATTCATATGAACGGTAAAATTGGTGACATAAAAGAATTTACATAATCTGTTAGGTCAAGGTCAAGGTTACTTTATTGTCCATTATTATAGAGGAACTTTGTCCCAGATCAAGGAAAATTGCTGTATACATTTACCATTGTATAAAACTGCATTAAATATGTAGAAAACAAATTACAGAAACGAGGGGTGTTCAATTCAAACTGGGACGTTTAATTGTTCAAAATAACAGAACATAGTTATCAGAGTCAAAATTTCCTTAAAAATTTCCCTACAGTATATAATACCTTCTACACTAATGCACTTATCCCAGGGTTTCACTAGTGCATAGATACCATCAAGGTAGAAAGTTTTTTCAGTATGCCGGAGCCATGATCCGACTGTCTGCTTCATGACTGAAACGCTGGCCTCCCAGGAACTCCTTCAATGGCCTACACATGTGGAAATGGCTTGGAGTGAGGTCAGGACTATACAGGGGTTGTGGCAGCTGAATTCCTGTAATGTGCAAGTGGTGCTGGTGAATGATTGTGTGTACAGTTCCCACGGACAGATATATCTCTTCCTCCATGTTGGTGGTAGGTTATCTGCCGATTTTTTTTAAGATCGGGCATTCCACATGCTGAATGTGCTGCATGTTCATAGGATCAATTACAGTGGAGTCCAAGCCACCTCGAATGGTAAGTCCCAGTTTGACTTGAACGGCCCACGTCGTATCCAGTTGGGAAACTATTTGTTTCTGTTGAAAGCATATTAAAATAATAGGATAAAAAAACACACACTTAAAACTGCACAGCATACGCATCAGACATTTCCCTCTTACCTTCCGAGACATGATCAATAAAACATCAGTTATCTGTTACCAGGAGTTTCCTTTTTCTTCGGTCTGTAATCGTATAGATGCTCATTAAGACGTTTTACTGATATATAAAATCTTTTATATGATATCAACTGATCCGAACTCTTTCTAAAATATTCCTCTTGTACTGTATAATGATACGATTCTCGATACAATGGTCATGTTTATTTCCTCACACGCTATAAATGATGGTAAATTTAAAGTAATTTTGTGTCTCTGGAAGGAATAAGCTAGGAAATAGGACATGATTTTAGGATTTTATGCTCAAGGGAGTCATAAATTTGTGGGAATAAATCCGTTTGAAGCTTTCGCGGGAGGTGAACTGGGGAATATGAGGGGATTTTGTGCTTACGTGCGAGGCTAAAGTGCTGATTGTGTGAAAGCATTTTGCATGTATATAAGAGATTAAGTTTGAATAATGGCCTAAATGGCACCTCGTAATCGTCTTCATTCCTCTCTTTTCATTTTGAAATTCCTCATTCTCTCTCCCCTCCGTGGCTGCGCTCACTCCCGCTCTTTATCTCATTTGCCAGTTTCATTTCTTCCTCTTCATCCCTCCTGTGTGGCTTCCTCGCGTCCCCTGTGGGGGGGGGACGACTCATCGTCCATCGTCCGGCCCTCTCCGTTTCTATTTTACAATTGTTCCAGTGCCACCCCCACCTCCCTCCCCCTTCCTCAGCCTTTACTCGTTTATCGCTCACCTGCTCCACCCTTCCTTCCTTTCCCCTTGCCCTCTTCTGCGTGTGGCTCTCGCTCTCTTTTTGGCACTCCTTCCCTCATTTTTCTCCTCATGCTGTCGCTTCTTCTGCAGGCAATCTAGCTGTGCACTGGGCTGTGAAAGACTCCCTCTTTCTCTCACGCTCACACACACATACATACACACACACACACACATACCCTGTATCCAACACTGTGAATTAGCACAGAAGTCATACACATTATCAAATTGTCTTTCTCTTTCTCACATACTTTAAGAACAGATGCCACTTTGCAGACATAAGTATAGACTTGCTGATAAAATATCACTTGATTCCCTACAGATTTATCGTCTCTACAGCCGATATTACACAAACCAAAGCTGAGAACGAATGGAAGCCGAACACCTCTTTTTTTTTTAGCAGTGCAGCAGCTTGTCGCACAGCATTACAACCATTCATAAATCCACACCGGCACCTACCCATGCCTTAAAGAGCTTTTTACATAACCGTCAGTGTGTTTGTCAAAACAGTTGGTGGACTCATTAGGTTTACACTGGCATGCCAGTGTTGATTTTAATGACTGGTGATGGGACAGGCAGATCGGAGCTCCCTGCACTCCTTGTTTTCCCTCAACGCTCCTCGGGTTCCCAGTGCTGCGATCCTGGAACTGTCAGTTTGAAGCAAAGCATAGTGGAGAGGTGGCAGCGCAAACACTGTGTTTTCTACTGCACTTTCGAAAATAAGGACCGTCTAAACAGGAACCAGTGATGCTTAGAGTTCTGGCTTATTTTAAGTCACCTGAATGGAAAGGTCACCAGGGGGGCAGTTCAAACTTTTAATTACCCATCATACTCAGACATGCAAGAAATAAATCGACATCTATGGTTATATTTAATTTTTTTTAAAGCATGTTCCCAAATGTGTCACATTTTTGAGTAAGTAAGGTTTAGCTTTTTTTACTGTCTCACTGAATCAATCTTTATACTGTTTATTCTGTAAAGTGTCAAGTACACAATAAACAATAAATGAATGCAGTATTCACAAAAATGATGCATGATAATGACATTGTCTTGGCCTTGCACATCTATCTTTAATTTTAAAAAAATGTTTTGTGCAACCTGTACTTTTAGTATGCTAATTAGGCCCAACCTCCCTTCCATGGCACAGAGGTCATGTGACTTCTTTATCATTTTCTTCAAAACAACCATCATGACATCTTTAAATTTTACGCAAATTTTACGGAATCTGGCAAAAAAAATCTTTACTTGTTTGGGTTTCCGACATCATTTTTATATTGACACTTTGTCACATGATCATTATATTTGCATACTCATTAATATTCTTTAGTGCCAAGGATGGGTGTGTCCACAGGTTATTTCAACGTTTATACAACACATTATATTTGATATATTTGTATTTTTATTTTATTTTATTTTTGTCTTCATTTTAACATGGATTCCTACACATGTAATATTATATTACATATTTTGAGAACCATGTATGTGTCAATCTTTAATACACCTATTCTAATATGTTATCAATGCTTGATATGGTGAAGAACTTGAATGGTGGACATAATCAAAGGTTAATAAATATCAGATTCAAATACATATTCGTTGTTCAAAATAGAAAGAAAATGTTCATATGGTGAAGCTTTCTGTAAGGAGACATTTATGGAACATTTATGGAAGGAGTCTCTATCATCAGTACTCGATAACGAAATGTTTTCGGACACGAGTCCACTACCTACTGTAGGATGATAACAGGACACGCTGCATTTTTATTTATTTTTTTTGTCTTTTAACTTCAAGAGGCAAAAAGAGTAACTAGGGGTGTGAATGAGAGCTTATAGCTCCTCATAGTTATAAGTCATTTCAAGAACTGTCCCGTAAGCTTTCCACAACATTAAACAGAACTAAAAATGGTATAAAAGTGATAAAACAAAAATAAAGTGAAGATACAGGAATGTGTAAGTCTCAAGTCTTGAGCCAACACTCATTTTTCCGTATTACATTAACATTGCTTGTTTATATAACAACTTCAGCAGCAACCTCATTTCCCCTCTCGTCTCTTCCAACCACTCAGCATACATCATCACCAGTACACTAATCACCACCTGATCATCTATCATCATCTGCCCCTGTTTCTCACTGGTTCATGTCTTTATATGTTTAGAAATGAGATGTTTTTGTTTATGCTTGAATGATTCATAGATCACTGTATCCTCTGAAACTGCTCAGGTACAGGGACTAGACTGAAAAAGTCCTTCAGGAAGCCTGGAGAACTATTCCTCCAGAACAAAAACGGTATTAAAATACAATAAAGTCTGACTCGTTTGGAAGGTGACTGAAGACTTTCGCACATTACTGTAAAAAAAAAAAATTCATCCATTAAGCAGTAAAAGAAAAAAAAATTCAACAAGCTCTGTTATTGGAAAATAACTTTTTTTTTTTTTTTTTTTAATAAACCTTAAAATCTAAAGGTATAAGCTTTATATATAGCCACATTACACAACCCCATAAAAATGTTAGCTGATTAATGTTTTTTTTAAAAGATTACGATATGAAAAAAATTCAGTATGAATTCAGTATTTATCATGAAGTTATCAGAATTTTGGACATTTGCAACATAACAATCAGTGCATCTGCTGCTATGGTGCGACTAAAACTTCATGCCATTTCTTTTCACAGAGCAAATGAAGCAGATTGTTCTGTAATTTCTTTTCATTTATTGTGTGTTAACTTTCGGCAACACGGAGGATGAGTGATTAGCACTGTCGCCTTGCATCTCCAGGGTCCTCCAGGGTTCGATTCGTGCTTGAGTGCGTTGAATTTGCATGTTCTCCATGTGCTTGGTCCAAATACATCCAGATACATACAGTTTATGCTAATAGTGTGTGTCTGCCCTGTGGATTGGCACCCCACCAAGGCTCCAGTCCCCCTGCAACCCTGTATACAGGATAAAGCAGTACAGACAATGAGTGAGTGTCTGGGTTGTCATGTCTGTTGTTTATCTTTGTTTATGCATGCTTTTCCAATTCAATCCAACAATTTTTTATATTGCAAATGATATAACTGACAACATTTTATATTGAAGTCGATTCTTTTGAATAGTTTTTTAGTATTTAGTCCCCCTCCCTTTTGGTTTGCGCTTTAATGACAGCGTGCACTCGAGCTGGCACGGACTCGACAAGTTTGTGCAAAACCTTTTGATGGATTTTAGATCAAATCCGTTGGTGTGTCCTCTGAACACCTGCTTCATTAGAGGAGATTAGGCATGAGAAAAATCTGACCTTTTGTACAAAGCAATTAACACGGTCAATATCACGAATTTACATTTATATAGGGATGTAGAAATAGTGCAGAATGTTAAATATGAAATATTCAAAATATTGAACATTTACTTACTTGGGTTTTAAATATTTCAAATTCTAATATCATAAAAAAGACATTCTGAATGAAGTTTTTGAATTTTTAGACCCCAGTGTACTGTACTGTATATGCTACCTACAGTATGGGCAAAAAAACAGAACTACTTTCCATGCCTTCGTATACAAGCACTGATCTGGAACAGGTACAAAAAAAAAAAACGTACACCTGGACCCTTTCCTATGGGAATGGGACAAAAATGAAAAACGCACAGGTGCTAAAAATTCCAGAATTCAATGGAGCAAGCAGAAATATAATTACAGTACAGGAGAAAATCACACTCATCCGACTGTCTGCGTCTGTAGAGCTTCCTTCCTTAAAGCGTTCTCATCGGTGCTTAAGGTTTAGTAGCATCGTATGACAAATTGATGGCACCAGTGCACAATCTTCAAAGACCAAGTCTTCACCCAGGTTATGGATAGTTCATGATTCAGATTAGTAAATGTTCCATGCCTTACTGCAATGACCTGGAAGTGCTCTCATTATACAGTTTTCACCTTATCCCAAGAATGTAAATTGATAATCAAGCAAATTGCCAATGGTTACTGAAACGGTCGCAATATCTCATTACCAGATTTGATTTTGATTCAGTATCCCATTCACCGGGATTTTATTTTCTTCTTTTTTTTAATTGCACATAAAATGGCTGAAGCATGACAGACTATGAATATACACAGCTACACATTACACACACTGCAGAGGTATACATCATGATGAAAGACGTCGAGCCGAGTGACTCACGCACACGTACACACACACACACGCACCCACGAGAGAAATGCTCCTTGACATTGATTCTACAAGGCTGTCAAGAACTGTACCGGAGTGATGAACACTGTTCTTTCAAAAGATATTCCCTCAACTGGTATGTTGTTGATGGTGGTGCAGACTGCTCTCTAGCACACCACCTCCCATAGGTGTTCACCTAAAGGCCGTAGCATATCGCTTTCATCCTCATCATCGCGTCCAATGGAGCTTGTGTCCTGTGGATGGGAGAAGGAAGAGGGTAGGAGTGTTTCATCACAGAATAAAGGTGATCGGTCAGAAGGGATATGTATTGATTCGCAGTGGCACGTCTCTCTGAGGAGACGAATGGACTCAAAACATGATAGCGAAATGTCTCCAGAACCATTGTTTTCTTTATTTATTGGTCACCTGCTTTGTGTTACTGCAGCACTAACCCCAATACACAAAAGGGCTACCATAACCGGATTGGCATCACGGAGCAATGCAGCCATTAAAAACATGAATACGTGAATCAAAAGCACACTCGTATACATAAATCCAACGACAGACAAAAGAAATCAATTCTAGAATGGATGTTGGGAATTACTGTAAAGGGGCACATGTAGTATGCAGGCAAGCACTGCCCTCTTCTGTATGAGGAAGGAAACTACAGTAGATGAATGAATGGATGAATGAATTGATGAAGGGATCAAAGAGATCAAAGGCATGTGAATGAATGAAAGAATGTGTAAATGAATAGATGCTCATTTTAAATGGATTTACAGAATATGTGGTCATTTATAAACATCAAGGACTCATTTTTAAAAAAAGAAAAAGCAGACATTATAAACTATTTATTACAATAAGGTCTCCAATAGTGATGTGTCTTAGGCGTGGTCATGATGTTCAATCATATTAATTTAATATATTTGATCCCGTCTTTTACATAATGACAATCTCAGACAGAACAGATTGAGAGAGAGAGAGAGATGGCAGAGATTTTAGCAAGTGAGTGTGATATTGATTGCAGTAGGCACTGTTTCGTGAAGTGTGAGAGCTTTTGAGTGAGAGCTGCTTCTCAATCAGAGCGACTTAACAACTACAGCACAGTGTGCGCGTGTGTGTGTGTGTATTTGAAAGAGAATGAGAGAGAGAGAGAGAGAGAGAGAGAGAGAGAGAGGCTTAGTAATTGTAATCAGCGAGACCACAGACACAGCAGTATGAAAATGTGAGAAGAATAAAAAACCAACAATCTGCACTCTTTAGCTGAAGCTATTCGCTCAGACCCACTGCAAAGGTTTAGCAGAAATAAAATGGCTCTTTGAGACAGAATTTGACGAACGTGTGAATTGCATATGAAGTCCATATACCAGTCTGTGACTTATGGATTGATTTGGGATTGCAAATGCCTCAAAGACTATCTCCTCACTGTCCACTTTAATAGAAACACCTGAACACATCAGCTTCACTAATGTTTAAATGTTCACATTAAAAATCAGAATGGGGAACAAGTGTGTTTTCCGTGGTATTGTCTTTGGTGGCAGAAGGGCTAGTTGGAATTCCAGGTACTGCTGATTTCTCACACATAACAGTCTCTAGAGTTTATACGTAATAATAGGCGGCATGGTGGCGTAGTGCTTACAGTGCTTAGCACTGTAGCCTCATACCATGTTCAATTCCTGTCTTGGGTCTATGTGCATGGAGTATGTTCTTCCCATGCATGGTGGAGTTCCTCTGGGTACTCCGGTTTCCTCCCACAGAACATACAGACAGGACATGCAAATTAGGTTAATTGGTGTCCCCAAATTGCCTGTAATGTGTGTGGGTGTGTGCCCTGTGATGGATTGGCACCCTGTCTTGGGTGTACCCTGCTGTACAGGATAAACTAAGCCTCCTGGGATAGGCTCCAGGCCCCCCACGACCCTGTATACAGGATAAACGGTATAGAAAATGAATAAATAAATAACGATAATAATCATAATAATAATAATAATAATAAAAGTATGGATTGGCACCCTGTCCAGGGTGTACCCTGCCTCATGCCCGAAAGTCTCCTGGGATAGGCTCCAGGCCCCCGCGACCCTGAATAGAGGATAAAGCGGTATAGAAAATGAATGAATGAATGAATAATAAAAGTGATTGAGCGGAATGGTAGCAGAGTGGTTGATACTGTTTCCTTGCATCTTCAGACTCGAAGGTTCGATTAACACTGTGTGCATGGAGTTTGTATGTTCTTCCCATGCCCTAAATCTCCTGGGACAGGCTTCAGGCCCCCCGTGACCCTGTACAGGATAAAGCAATATAGGAAACGAATGACTGATTAAGTGAGTGGCTATTATAGAATGGAAGCACCTCACTGATATGAAAGGTCAGAGGAAAATAGCAAGATTGGTTCGAGTTGCCAGGAAGGATATAATAACTTATATAATCAGTCTTCACAACAGTGGCCAACAGAAAAGCATCTCACAATTCTCTTTGCTCATTTTTGTACATATTCAACTCAGTTAAGAGACGATTATCTGTAAAATTGACTTGAAATCAACAGTTTGTGAAATCAAACAACCCCATATTGTATCAACAACCATGATGATCAATGTCACACAGATCACACTTTCTTCAAATTATTTTATAGTGACTATATGGCCAACACTTAATACACACAATATAAACATCAAACCCATGTGTACTGTAGTCCTTCTCCAAACTGTTGGCACAAAGCTGGAACCACAGTTGTCTAGAAATGTCTTTTTATGCTGTAGCATTGCCATTTCCATCACTGAAACTAAGGAACCCAATACTCCATGAAGACATGTTTCAAGTGGAAGAACTCAAGTGTTCTGCACAGATCCCTGAACTCAGTCCCTCTGGACATCTTTGGGATAAATTGTGTCGCTGAGGAACCCTGCACCTCAGTTTAGAAATCATGGTCCTAAACAGTCTAATGTAAACCACTGTTTCTACTCTGTTTACGTATGTGGTTACTTGGATGATGATGATGATAATGATGATGATGATGATGATAATGATGATGATGATGGTGATTAAAATGATTAATGTTAATTTACCTCCTGTAATTTACAAACAGTAAAAGATACCATGATCACCCTCATTAATGAGTTGATCCATTTCTTGAAGCATGTTAAGCCTTAGACCATTGTTTCTGAAATTGCAGTATGTTTTCCTTAAGTTACAAAGTCAAACCAATACTTTTGATTAAGCAGAATAACAGAACACAACAACCATTATTTCTTTACAGTACAAAATCCCCTGATCCACTATTGCACTTATCCCAGTGTTTAACTAATGCTTGAATTCTATCAAAGTAGAAAGTTTTCTCAATGCACCAGAACCATAATCGGACTCTCAGGACCTCCTTTAATGACACAAACATGTGGAAATTGCTTGGAGCCCATGCGGCAGCAACTCCCAGCTTTTGTATACAGTTCCCACAGACAGATGCGTCTCTTCCTCCAGTCGGTTACAAGTTATCATTCAGTTTTCAAGGACCAGGCTTTCCACTCTCTGAATGTTCATGAGAGTGACTGCAGTGGGCACCGGGCCATCTTAGCTGGGATTGTCATTCATGGATGTATGGCCTACTTTAAAATGTTTGCACCATTCAAATGCTTTACTGTCGCTAAGAGTCTCATCACGGTACTGTGGTTGTAAATGTATATATAAATGTATATAGTTTTAATAAATCCAGTATTTCTCAAGAACTTGTAAACTTGTTTCCAAACTTTTGACCCTTATTATACATTTAAATAATTATAGACAAAATTTCATTCATTAAATTGTCTTCATAAAAAATATTTGTTTCTTTGTGATGATGATGATAGTCGTTGTTATTATTATTATTATTATTGTTGTTGTTGTTGTTGTTGTAATTTAATGAAGGGAACCCCTTCCTAAGAGAACTCTCAGAATGTTTCTGGAGCTTTCTTTCACATTTCTTTGCTCACTGTCAGCGTACTGACTTGTGATTCGTCAAAACGTCACCACGTGACGAGGAATAACCAATCACACAAAACTGCGCGTCATGAACGATGAGAAATGTGAACACTCTCCGGCGAGGCAGTTGACGTTTCCTGTATAAGGTGAGTGGGTTGCCGTGATGTTGAAGAAGAAAATCAGAACTTTGATTTTACATTGATAACTCCGATTTTAGACTGCGGTTTTATTATATTATACCTGCAGTATGTCTTATTTCTCTAAAAACATTTAAACAACGGACTATATGTTTTTTTCTTTAAATAAGTTGACAGGCATTGAGTGACAGATGTCTAGATGAAGAGAGGGGTTTTGAGATGAACATGGCAACCCGGATTTTCAGCCAGGCTGAATATTATAAGAGGGCGGGACTTCAGCACTGTCGTCTCACAGTAGTTTCTGGAACCTCATGGTTGCAGTATGGAGAAAGTAAGTATTCGGAATTAGCCTTGGATTTTTTTTTTCTTAAATAAAACACGCATCATTAATATCCAGGTGCACAGCTTATATCCATATGCGTAACTATTTCCATTTTCTTTTTCATTATTTGCGCATTGTGTTAACCCATTAGCTTGTGAAAACACCGGGTACTGCAGTAATGCTTATTGTTAGCAACGAAGCTAGGTTGTCAGTTAGCTATAAGTCAATCTTAAAAGAGAAAGAAAAATGGTTTAATTTGCTTACTAGTTTTCGCAATTTTGCATAGTCATCGTAAATTATAATGCGTAACTGACCTGGTGTGTAACACTACTTGGTATCACTTACTTACTACAGTTAAACACGTAAAGGTCTTGGTTAGCTAACTAGCTAGCGAGCTAGTGAGACCACTCAGTGTCACTGCATGCTTAGCTGTCCCTCTGACAGCCTGTATATTTGTACAGCATAAAAACGAGCGTATAAATCAACGCAAGCATTCACTGACATGACAGGCTAGCTAATAGCTCCTCGAGTCACCTGGAACTTTCTAGAAGGTTCAGTTAACACAAGCAGGTTCTGAACTTGTGGTCTCGAGCTTCAACGTCATGGTCGGTCATATTTTTTGTAATACTTAAATAGGTGTTTGTGGGACGTTTGTTAAATAGGTAGATATTTTGCCAAAGTTAAAAATAGGTAGTAGTTTACCAAGGTATTAATGATTATAATTTAAATCTGAACATTGCCGTTTTAAGGGAAGAAAAAAAATCAATGATTATATGAGGGTTAAAGTGGGATTAACTTAAACATTAAACATTCTTTGGTGTACCAAGGTAGCACTGTTTGATCAGATCATGTAACCCTTAAAAAAAACAGAGCATTTTAGCCATTTTTTTGTATTACTATGTGTATAAAATACACTGATCAGCCATAACATTATGACTACTACCACCTAATATTGAGTACCCCAACCTCCAATTTGCCTCCAAAACATTAATGACCTGTGTGTTCTGCCAGGTGATCATAATGTTATGGCAAACAACAGAACTTGACACCGGTTTTGCACCGGCTGCCATTCCTGACGCTAGAGCTGGGCGGTATGACCAAAAATTTATATCACGGTATTTTTCAAAATTATATCGGTGTCACGGTATTTGACGG
>JAQMYG010000017.1:6439698-6460373 GCA_030014215.1 Clariallabes teugelsi
GAGACAAAACACAAGGGAGAGAAATAGAGCAAAAAGAAGAAAAGAGAGGAGAAGAGATGAGAGCAGAGATGAGAAGAGAAAAAAAAAGGCCAAGCATACGCTGTTCCTTCTGTTCACAGCGTCATCCAAGTCTATAGCGTCATCCAACACACACACATACACACACACACACACACACACACACACACACACACACACACACACACACACACACACATTTGTGGTTCCCTGCTTTCTGTCCATCTGTCCATCACTGTGTAACTCACTGTGTACACACACACTATTTCACAGTCACATATATACTCTCACACTCTATCACACAGTCTTGCACACTCTCACACACACCCACACATTCACAAATACACTTTCTCTCTCTTTCTCTCTCTCATACTGTATAAAAGCACACAAACACACACATATGCACGCATACACTCTTGTGCACACACTCTTGCACATTCACATATACTCTCTTGCTCACTCTCACACACACTCGCACATTCACATAAGCACTCACACACACTATTGCTTACTCTCACACACACACTCTCTCTCTCTCTCTTTCATAAAAGCACCCAGAAACACACACACTTTTACACATTCACATAAACTCACACATTCACACACACTCTTACACATTAACACACTCTTACACATTCACACACTCTTACACATTCACATACACACTCTTACACATTCGCACACACTCTTACACATTAACACACACTCTTACACATTCACACACTCTTACACATTCACACACACACTTTTACACATTCACATACACTCTTACACATTCACATACACTCTTACACATTCACATACACTCTTACACATTCACATACACTCTTACACATTCGCACACACTCTTACACATTCACATACACTCTTACACATTCGCACACACTCTTACACATTCGCACACACTCTTACACATTCACACACACACTCGTACACATTCATATATACACTCTAACACATTCACATACACTCTTACACATACACACACACTCTTACACATACACTCTTGAACATTCACATACACTCTTACACATACACACACACACACTCTTTCACATTCACATACACACACTTACACATTCACATATACACACTTACACATTCACGCGCACTCTTAGACATTCACATATACACTTACACATTCACACATACACTCTTACACATTCACACATATGTACAGTAAGTCAGGGTTTGAGAGGAAAAACATCTTTACATTTATACAAAGCTGATAAAAATACACAAATGTGACTATCTTTAGAATCTAATCTACATTTTTATTAAATAGTACGTTTTCTGATATTGATGTCTGAACTATTCGTCCAAAAGGCTACTGCAAATAAAGCGAAACCCATCTGTAACTAGTCACATCTAAACTTTACACTGGCAGTGTACAGCGATGCGTTTATGCCAATGGACACACACACATACACATGCACGCTCATAATAACCAACTCCTCCGTCTTACTGTACATGAGCCAGTGCAGACTCTGTGGCAGTGTGAGCTGGCACACACTCATGCCATCATACTACAGGGAAGAGATTATCTCCACATGTTCCCTCAACACGGTGCTGGAGAACCGGGACACCTAGAACTTACAGTATCACTGCACTGCACATCAATGTCCGAAGCAAAGACAATAAAGAAAATATCAGAAGAACTATAAAACCCAGCATGTCCGGTTATACTGTATGATATTGTTGCATAAAAAAAAGCTCCGTTGCAGGTATATATATATATATATATGCGGGTGCGCGCGAGTTCAGTGCGTGCGACGGGGGGGGGGGTGCGCGCGAGCTCATAGCGTGCGACAGGGGGGCCGGTTGCTGGGTGCCGGCGCGCGAGTTCAGAGCATGCGCCGGGGTTGGTGACGGCGCGCGAGTTCAGATCATGCGGCCGGGGGGATTTGCATTTCCACGAGGTCAAACGCGCCCCCCTTGACGGAGCCTCGCGCCCCCCAGGGGGGGCGCGCCCCACCATTTGAGAACCACTGCTATAACAGCATGTCTTTACGCGTTTCATTCAGTACTTAATATTAGTTTTATGTACAGATTTATTTCCAGGCTATGATGACTATTTTCCAACTTTAACACAAGTGAACCACCCCCTTATGACGGCGTAGTCCAATTTTGCCCCCACAGAAGGCATATTTATAAATCACCCACAGAGTGCAGTGCTTGTAGTTAATCTTCACTTGTTTCGGAAATGTGATACCATATTTGTGCTTTTTCTTTTCCCCAGGTATCTCAGCTGAAAGACCAGGGTAATAAGGCGCTGAGCGCAGGGAAGATCGATGAAGCAGTGCGCTGCTACACCGAGGCTGTGGCGTTGGATCCGAACAACCATGTTCTCTTCAGCAACCGATCTGCTGCGTATGCCAAGAAGGGCGACTATGAGAACGCCCTGAAGGACGCGTGCCAGACCATTAAAATCAAGCCAGACTGGGGCAAGGTAAATGATGCCATTAGTGCTTGTGATACTGTTTAGCAGCTCTCGCACCCTAGCGAGTGGAAAAGCGCAGTGGCTTTATCATTGTTTGTTTTTTGTTTAGTTTTTTTCCTCCTGAGTTTTGTCTTCTAACACTTGTTTTCCAAAATGGCTGACATCCAGTGGTCCATTAGCAAGGAAACCCATGCGCCTTAATGGTTTATGCCTTAGTCTCTTAAACGTAATGGTGTTTGATACAAAAACAATTTAAATGCCTGCCATGGGGTTTAGAGTTTTTCCATAGCAATAGAACTTTTGGTACAAGCAATTTGATCTTTGAAATTGGTTGCCACTTCAGTACATTGCTGTTTTAACAATGTGCAACACCACAAAACAAAGTAGTACCAAAAAAGAATAAGACAATGGGCACAATGGTGGCATAGAGTGGTTAGCATTGTGGCCTCCCACCTCCAGGGTTTAATTCCTGCCTCGGGTCTGTGGAGTTTGCATGCTTACATTAATACATGCATCCTCCCACAGTCCATGGACATGTACATTAGGCTAATTGCCATTCCCAAATTGCTAGTAGTGTGCATGTGCCTCCGGCCGCCCTGCAATGGATTGGCACCACTGTCCATGGTGTACCATGGATTGTGCCCAGAAGTCTCCTGGAGTAGACTCCAGGCCCATCGCAACCCAGTAAAAGATGAATTTTACCCAATTCATTTAATCATTAGTTTCACTGGTTTCTGTTTTGTAAAAAACAGTCAAGTTTTGGATCTCTCTGCATTACCATATTTGGTTAAACTTCATGAATTGGTTTAAAATTTTATAAAAGCAAAGTGCCTTTGGTAATGCATCTGGAAAAATCTGGTCTGGATAACTTTTTAATTAGACACAGCATGTACACCATTAATGGGACGCTCAATTAGTTCTTCGTTAAAGTCTGAGATTTAGGAGTGATTTTAAAGTAAAGGTTTAGGCATGTGTACTGCTGGAGGGTTTACGCATCCCAGGCCAAAGTAAATTTTTTACTGCAGAAGCAAGTAATCTGCTTATGGCTTTGAAATTCATAGAAACCACATCACGAAAGGATTACCAAATAACGGACTCAAAATCCAAGCATTAGTCTCCGAGCATTAGAAAATATAAAAACGGATCATACAACAATCATGGAAATTCTAACCAATCATTTTTAGAAGCCAATAATTTTAACATAATTTTCTGTTGGATACCTGGATACAAACTGCCAAAGAAGCATTATCCAAAAAAACAATCAAATGCTCTACCCTTCACATATTTAAAACCAATTTTAAATGCATACATCAAAAATAAATGGCAATCGGAATGGGACCGATGCTTAAATAATAAACTATATGAAATAAATCCCGATGTTTGATCAAGATGTACATTTCCTTTTAATAATTGTTGGGATCAAGTTACTTCAAGATGCATAGCAGGACACTCAAAAGCTACACACACACTTTTACTGTCTGGAGAAAATCCACCACAATGTTCATCATGCAGAATCCTTCTGTCCATCAAACATTTTATTTTACTGTTTTACTCCTTTGAGGAACTCATTTTATTCTGTTGACACTTTAAAACTACATTTGGAATAACTTGTGTAGAGTTTAGACATTGTGTCTAGTTTTAATATTGAATAACAGCTGACTCTCGCCATGAATATAGTCATAGAAGCTGGCATGGCATTAAAAATTAAAAAGTTTAGGCATGTGATTTTGTATTTATTCTTTTATTTATTTCTAAATCAATCTTTCTTTATTGATGGATACTGGTAGAGAGGAAAGTGTAATTAAATTTTTCCATACGTTCAAAAGTCTTTGCCATTTGGGCAAGGAATGCAGCGAGGATATCGATAGAGTTCTTTTGTGTTTAAAGTGTAGTGTTGTTTTTTAATTCACTGTCTGAAATTGATTTCCTAAATCTCAAACTTGTCTTTACAACACACACAAACCTTGAGCTTATAATGATAAAATATTAACTTGACATCGATTGCACTTTTACTCAGATGGAGAACCCGTTATCACGTTTGATTTGTCTGTTTATTTCAGGGTTACTCAAGAAAAGCTGCAGCCTTGGAGTTCCTGGGAAAGTTTGAGGATGCCAAATTAACCTATCAGGAGGGTCTCCGGCAAGAGCCGTCCAACCAGCAGCTCAAAGACGGCCTTCAGAACATTGAAGCACGACTAGCAGGTCTGTATGCTAACAGGATTGTAATAAGAGTGCTTTAATATTACAGCCCACGTTACAGTGAACGACAGATTTAAAATCCAGTAGATTTTATGGTGTGTTCAAAGTTGTGATTCTGATACAAAGGTTAGTATAGTGCCGTCATGGTTTGAATGAAGAAGGTCATAAGAATATTGTTGCTAGGCAACTGGGAGGTATGAATGCTCAATAAGGCTAATCGATTTGCTGGCAGCTGTTAACTTTGTCCATTTAAAAAAAAAAAAAAAAAAAAAAAAAAATGTCGAGGCACAGCCATGTTGGGAATGAGACAAAACTGTGAAGAATGTCATTTCCCCTAGATGAGTTAACGTATTAAGAAGAATGAATGACCGTTCCTGTGCTACACCAGCATTGACGACTAGCTCCACTTTACTCAACCAACAACAGTACTTAATCACGTTAGTTATATTAGTTAAATATGTAGTTTACAGTGTAACAGAATCAACTACTAATCAGACAGTAGTTCGTTTTTAGTGAGACATTTACTTTATGCTGATAAAAATGATAACGATATATACATTAATACATGCACTGATAAACTTTAAAAAAAGAAGAAAATGTAATGGTTTGACACATGCACATTAAAGGGACACAGTACGTCTAAAGGAGACAGTTAGAAATAGGTTGTCAGAATAAAAATGCTCATACGCCGGCCCCTAATTGGCTGGTATTGTCCCTCCTAGCCTCTGCCTGGCTGGAATTGAACGAGCACAAGAAGGAAAGTTTGAGCACCGGTTGAGTGAGAGTTCGACGGTGCAAGTGAGGGAGAACGGGTTTGTGTCACAAAAATGTCACGCCGCTTCAACTTCACCAAGTAAACTGACTAGTTTGTTTAGGTCTGCATCCTTGTTATGCGCCATCACTCATGTGATGTAGTGCTATAAATGACGAAGCGAGATGAGAGTAGTGATTGAGTTGTCTGACTAATTTGGTTAATTGAAGTTTTTTGTTTCCCTCTGTGACTGACTGATGTAGGAACTGGGATTGTTGTTAAGTAAATGAGTAAACACATGACTGTAGCATGATCTGAAAGCAGGAAGATGGATTCACGGTCATTCAGAAATGAGATGTATTGAGTGTGAATAATCGTCAGGTTCTAATTGGGACACATCTCTTGACGTCTGATTAAATTATTTTAGGAAGTTACTGCACATTTGTTTTTGATTTGTCTCTGCGTTACAGAGAAAAAGATGATGAACCCCTTTGCCATCCCTAACTTGTATGAAAAGTTAGAAGCGGACTCCCGAACCCGAGCCCTTCTGTCTGACCCCAGCTACAGGGAGCTGCTCGAACAGCTCCGCCAGAAACCGTCTGAACTTGGCACGTAAGTGTTCAAAAAAAAAAAAAAAAAAGTGTTCAAAGGGAGAAATAAAAAATATGAAATGAGAGAAAATACTAATATAGAAAACTTTAATGTGAAGGATTTACAATATGTACAAGGTTGCTCATAAAATGGAATTGAAATCCAAGTGTATTTTTCTTTCTCCACCCTTTAGTTGTTTTACATGTTTTTGTTTGTTTTTTTTTTGTCCCTCCCCTCCTTCTCTTTCCCTCATAACGCTATGATCTGTCTAGCTGTCAATCTCACAAATCTACACTTTAGTGCTATCAGATGCTATCCTTAATTTCTCTCTCATATGTTGCTCCACATTCAGTTCTCATTGCTTGTCTGCTTGTTCTCCGAATGCTGTCTTTTCCAGGTTCCCTCCTTAATTTTCTCCTTTTTTTTTTTTTTTTTTTTACTTTTCTCTCTGTCGGGATCATATTTTGTGTCCTCACTTTATCTGTAATTTTTTCTGTAGGAAGTTGCAGGACCCTCGGGTGATGACCACTCTTTCAGTGCTCCTTGGATTTGACCTGGCTGGCATGGATGAAGATGAGGAGCCTGCTCCGCCCCCTAAACCTAAGCCCAAAGAGACAGCTCCACCCCCTCCCAAAGAAGAAGATCTACCAGAGAATAAGAGATTGGTAAAAAAAAAAATATATATATATATATATTTTTAAAAATATTTATATATCATTTAATGAGTTTTTGTACATGCAGATTCATCCCAGTTTACGTCAGTTGGCATGGTCACTATTTCTGCAACATTTGCTGTTAGATAGGAGTTTTACTCACTTATTTCTTTCTATTAAATACACAGGTGACAATATCCAAGGTTTTGCTATAGCATTTATAAAATGCTAATAAATTAGACCCAGTGCTACCCCTAATAAACAGATTTTCTTTATATAGCAGTTGCTTCTGCTTTGGGACCATTATCTATGTGATATTGCACCTGTTAAGCAAGACCTGGTCTGAATAGCCCATAGAAACTAGACAGACTGGACTATTCTTTGATGGATATTGAAGTAACTGGCAAATATTGACCTCATTAGCCATTCCTCTTAAGACTTTCCTCACTGTTGCTTGATGCACATCTGATGATCCAAATTGAAGTTAGAGATAAATGTCCAGCATAAAAAAAAATTTTGATTACTGCAGGCAAACAAGTATTACAGTTACAGTGCTTTTCAAGTTCGACCACTTTTTGGTTGCTATGGAGACATTTCTTAACTGCTTGATTGTCAGACTGTGGTCTGGCAAAAACGTGCATCGTTCATCATCTGGAACTTCCCTTTGGGTGTAGCTTTGATAAAAGGAGTGTATGACTGAGTCTTGATTTCTCTTACAGGCGTTGAAGGAGAAAGAACTCGGCAATGCAGCATACAAAAAGAAGGACTTTGAGACTGCACTGAAGCACTATGAGGAGGCGTGCAAACACGACCCGACCAATATGTCCTATCTATCCAATCAGGCTGGTACGGAAAATGCGCGCACACTTTTCTATTCTCTTATCATTAAAATTATGCATTACGAATTATTGTCTTACAACAGTAGCTTACAGTATTGATATGTTGCATGCTACAGCCTGTTCATTATTTACCTGGTCCAGTCAAACTGCTTGTTTTTATTTAGTTATTTATGGTTCTGCTCCAATTCTAGAGTTAATTGTTCATGGAATCTTCTAGATGTAGGCAGTCATGACCCAGTGGTTGAGGTCATGGAGTTTGCTCGAGCCCTTGAGCAAGCTTTTTAATTCCTCATTGTTCAGCGCTATTATTGGATTATTATAACTCGGTCATAATTAAGTCTATTCAGTTTTTTTTTTTTTTAAATGACTGGATGTAAATTCCATGGTCCGACTAATTTGTTCATTTTTCCTACACATCAGGAGATGTCTGAAATAAATCATTATGTAGGAGTGCTGATGGAGCTGTTTAGCAAATTACATGGGTTAAACAGTTCAACCGTGGCTCTTATTTAACCGTGTTTATATTACGAGGTCGTACACTATATGGCACGGATTACTGCTCACAAATCAGAATTGAGGAAGAGGTTGTAAGGCACCACTAAGTAATGCCATAATCATAATTTAATTCAAATGACCCGGAAGATGCATCTAATTTCTCCAAATATTTGATTTCATTAATGTGCACGCAGAAGCACAGAATAAAATAAATATGTTCACTACGATCAGCCACAACACTAACACCACTGCCCGGTGAATTAAACGTACACCAGTTGTATGCAAGTAAACTGGTAACAGGATCATGGCCACACAAGGCTGATTATGAGCTGTATATGGGGCTTAGCAGGCAAAGATTTCAAGGTTCATCCAGCCTGCAAACTCTTGAGATCTCAATCCAATTGAGCATCCATAGAATGCACTGGACAAATAAATCTGATCCATGGGAGGTCCCAACCCACAGCAGCCAAAAGATCTACCCTATGCACTGATCTATGCACTGGTTTTGGACACCATGTCACACTGCCAGAGGTCTTGGAAGGCTGTGGAGTCATGCCCCAAGGGGCCAGAGCTGCCCTAGTGGCACAAGGGGAACCTACACAATACTTGGCTTAATGTTTTAGGTTTTTAATCTTATGGCTGATCAAATGTGTGTGTGTGTCCCCACATAGGATTGCATTCAAAAAGTCTAATCAGCATATTTTACTTGGAATTATGTTATTGAAGGAAAACACATTTGATTTCCATATCAAAATGTCTTTAAAATATATAGACTTTGTTCATTTTAATCTCTTCTTTGACTGGGTCCCATTTGGATGTTGAAATAAGTGCTTCTGATAATTGGGACAAAGTACAGTGGAACCTCGGAGTGCGAGTAACACGGTTTGCAATTGTTCCGCAAGACAAGCAAAGATTTTTAATAAATTTTGACTTGGAAAAACAAGCAAGTCTTGGTTTATGAGTACCGAGTATCATGTATCACGCACGCGCTTCTTGTTTTAACGCCGAGCGTCACGTGATCACAGCTGAGGTTTTTCTCTCTCTTGCATAAACGGAAACACTTATCTGTCGGGATTTATTTTTACTTTAAAGTGCAGGTTAATATGTTTTATTTTTACTTTATATTTTATATTTATTATTTTATGTATTTATTTTTTTGGGCTGTGGAACAAATAGTTTCTATTATTTCTTATGGGAAAATTTGCTTTGATTTATAAGTGTTTTGGAATATGAGGCTGCTTCTGGAATGAGTTGTGCTCGTAATCCAAGGTTCCACTTTATTAATTTTATTTTAATACTCTAATACTTTATTTTAATAAAGGCACTAAAATGGACACTTTTAAACTCTGATGCTTTATTCTCAATATCTGCTACTTTGGTATTAATCTTTTTAATAACAAGCCTATACCCCTTTTTCCTAAGCAGTTACGATGATTTAATTTACTGCAAGTTAATTTCAAATTAATTTCAAACATTAACCCAGAGGTTGTATTCTGTTTGTCTTCTTTTCTGTATTAGCCGTGTTTTTCGAAAAGGGAGAGTTTGACAAGTGTCGTGAGTACTGCGAGAAAGCTATTGAAGTGGGACGAGAAAATCGTGAAGACTACAGGCAAATTGCCAAGTAAATGCATTTATGTTGTGTTTGTCTTAAGCTGCAAAGCTAAATTAAAGTAAATTATATAACTCCATTGTTTTTTCATAGGTTCACATTCTACCCACACAGACGTGCTTCATTAACAATAGCCTACTTGTGTTTTGTATAGTTTGAAAGATTTAACCAGTGGCATGTTTTTCTATTCACTATTATTGTCGTCTCTCTCTCAGGGCCTACGCCAGGATTGGGAACTCTTACTTCAAACAAGAGCGGTATAAGGAGTCCGTTCAGTTTTTTAACAAAAGTCTGACAGAGCATCGAACCCCCGAGGTGCTGAAGAAGTGCCAGCAGGTAGGTTTGCACTGTGAATACACATCCAGAGACTATTTTTTTTTTAGGTCCATCTGAGAAAGCAATGAAAGGAGTCATTACTTAAATAAATTGATTTGCCTCCTACCTTAACAGGCAGAAAAGATAGTAAAGGAGCAGGAGAAACTGGCATACATCAACCCGCAGCTGGCGCTGGAGGAGAAGAACAAGGGCAATGAGGCTTTTCAAAAAGGTGTGGGCATAAAAGATCTTGTAGTATTTATTTATTTGTTAAAATTACAACTTGTAACGGTGCACTTTTTAAATTTATTTATTTAAATGTCTCTGAATTTTAACCCAGTGATGAGGCCACCTGCTTTTAGGTGACTCTATTTATTATAATACATGATATAATATTATATTATACATTATATTATATGATGAACCATTCTGCTGTTTTAGGACTTATATGATTATTAAAATTATTAGTTTATTAAAATACTAATATGATTATTAAAATCAATATTCCTGTGCTGTCTGTATCTTTCATATGTCTGCTGTGTAGGTGACTACCCCCTCGCCATGAAGCACTACACCGAGGCCATAAAGAGAAACCCTAATGATGCCAAGCTCTTCAGCAATAGAGCAGCCTGCTACACCAAATTACTGGAGTTTCAGCTGGCCTTAAAGGTACTTTACAGGATAACACTCTAACACTCAGGCTAGTGATGCACCGGATAGTATTGGTCAGTCTTGGTAACTTACTGTGTCGCATTAACTTACTGGTTAAATGCATTATTGGTTATTTTTAGCCTGACTCAAACCACAGTACCCTATCCAGCTACAGTATCAGGAACAATCCAATAGGGGGTGTTAAAATACCTCCTCCTTTCACAAAAACTGTCATGTGAATGTTTCCCAAGGGGGAATAAATGGCAACAAAAAAAACCCCTCAGTTATCAACAAAATGTATTATTTTAAACATTAGTGTAGATATTGGTCCTAAATAATTTTCATTAATTACCGACTTGTGGAACTGTAAAGGCATTAAGTTCTGGTTTGTCTTTTACAGGATTGTGAGGACTGCATCAGACTGGAGCCCACTTTCAGTAAGTCTGCAGCCTCACACATTTCAGTGTTTACAGTGATAAGAGCAATGAAGTTGTTTCACAATGTTGAATGTACAGCAAGTCCCCTACATACAAACATTCGAGTTACAGACTTTTGAAGGTACGAACATGCGTTTGCGTGTCTTCGGTCTTGAAAGTTAGATCATGTGTCCGGCGTACATTGTCAAGTGTGTGCAGCGTGTATCCCAGGATGTCTGGAAGCAAGCATAAAAGCAGCAGCGATGAAGCTGATGCTACTAAGAAGCCCTAAGCAATAATTATGGAGACAAAAGTGGAAATAATTGAGGGAATGGAGCAAGATGGCAGATATCGCTGGTTCTTCTAACATGAATCATCGGCACGATTTTAAAAAACAAGGACAATATGGAACATGTTAGTTTTATACTGTGTATTGCCAATTATGTTCGTCTCTTAGCTCGTTCGTAAGTCAACAAACATTGTCTGTCAGAATGCAACTCTTGAATCTGAATGAATGCAAATCTGTAGATGTTGATGGATGTATATTTTGATTGTTAATTGCTGTTCTTATGTAGTTAAAGGATACACGCGTAAAGCAGCAGCACTGGAGGCAATGAAGGACTTCTCCAAAGCCATGGATGCCTATCAGAAAGCTTTGGAGCTGGATGCCAACTCTAAGGTACAACATCAGGAAAAAGTTGTTCATGTAAAAAGGAGAATAGTCACTTCAACTTCTTTAGCTAGTAACAGAAATCTTTGCTTTGATCACTTTCAATATGTAATCCAGGACCAACAAACACAAGGGTGACCATTGTAGAAAGAGCTGCTGATGAAATGTCTAGCTTCCTGCTTGGATGCTTGTTCTTCTGTCTTAATGTGCAGATTTAAATTATGAGCTGCTTGAATTCTCCTTGAATGAAACTCCGTTTATATTTAGAATTTCGCTTTTTCATTTTCATTTGTTTTGTGGAAAATTTTCATTCCGTCTCTGCTTATTTGGCACAGGCTGCTGTTCTGTATTTTAATTAGTGATTTGTTTGTGTGCGTTCAGGAAGCCACTGAGGGGATGCAGCGCTGCATGGTAAGTCAGACCATGAGGAACGATAGCCCTGAGGACGTGAAGAGACGGGCCATGGCTGATCCGGAAGTGCAGCAGATAATGAGTGACCCTGCCATGCGCATGATCCTGGAACAGATGCAGAAAGACCCACAAGCTCTCAGCGAGTAAGATACATGCACATACATAGAACGGAGTGTGTGTGTTTTCTGTTTCACATAGATTTGTGTTCAAGTTATATAAAGTCTATGTAGTGCTCTTTCACAGCAGATTTTTATTTTATTTATTTATTTATTTATTTATTTACACATTTTAAGAATTAACAACCGGAAAATTAGAGACAAAAAAAAGGGATGTCCTGCGGTGGGTTTTTATGCAGTTATGACTACATAGTGCATCACTGCTTCTAATATTCAGTCTGTAAGACTCATTTCAATAGTTTAATTAAGACTCGAGCGCAGCCTTGTAACAGTTCCATAGACCCTAGTCTAGTGTAACTACACTCTATGTACTATATTAGTCTTGTATTTTGCATCCTGGCTCTGTAGGTTCTTTATTTCATTGAGTAGTCAACTTGTCAAACCTTAATTGTTTCTCTTTCACTTTAGCCACCTGAAGAACCCAGTTATCGCTCAGAAGATTCAGAAACTAATAGATGTCGGACTCATAGCCATCCGGTGATTTTATCGAGAGAGCAGAGGAGTACCAGGACTACCACCATCCAGATGAACACCACCACAAGACCTCAGAGGAAAGAAGACTCCATTCCAAAAGAAAGAGAAAAAAAAATTATTATTTTTTTGCGCTCACCAAATTGCACAATCACTCTCATTGTCAAACATTTTTAAGTGTAATGCCTTATGTTTTACATCCCATTTAATGAAAAACTAACATGCTATGCTACATTTGCTTCTTAGCACTCCAGTACCTGCAATAGCTTTTAATCACCAAGTCTCATTTGTCTCAGAATGGCATATTTTAATAACCTTTATGGATTCAGTATAAAAACGGTGCAACCATTCTGAGATTCATATCATCGTCATGTTATGGGTGTGTTTTGATGCCTATAGATGCAGAGCCTCGCAGGAACGTGACAGCAGTTGGAATTAGCTTGGGTGTAGGCCAATGTGTGTAGTATTTCCTGTAAGAAACCAAGAACTTAGAAGAACCCAAATTATACAATATTATTAGTTCTGTTTCTGGACATTTTTGACCAAATGAAAGTCTTATTCTGTTGGCAGATACTTTTCCATCTTAGAAATACATTACTCATTACTATGCAAAAGTCTTGAGACACCCCTCATTTTTTGCTTTCAAAGAGACAGCTTTTTTTTATTTATAGTTTTGCTCTTGTTTTCCAGTCCGTTTCCTGTATCTGACTAGTTTCAGAGGATTGTGTTTAGTTTGTTGAGCCACACTATAAATCATTCACGCATAGGACATCATCTAACTTTTGACTAGTCAGAAAATGATAGTCAGGCTGGGGATTAGTATACTGGTAGTACTGAGTGGTTGGAACAGATGAAATGGGAATTCAGGTTGCTGCTGAGGTTGTTTTATAAAAAAGCATTTTCTAAATTGTATCTTAAGGCCCTTTGCGGCTGAGCAGTAAAACATTTCTTCCTGTTTCTTTAATTTCATTTAGAGTAAAGAAATGATTGTTTGCTCAAGACTTTTGTATACACTATTGTAAATGTTTAAAATTATCTTCGCATAGAATAAGACTTTTTTGAAATTGCTATAGTATGGTTTAATAATCTTTTATTCGGTTACTTGTATTTAAATTTAAGTGATTTTTGACTTTCTGGAACATCGTCTGGTTGCAGTGAGGTGCCAATATTTCTAAAACAGAAATTGTAGCGGGGGTTAAAAAAAAATAAACATGTATCTGTATAAAACGGTTCCATAATAACAGCACATTCTTGCCCAACATTCTCAATAAACAAATCGGTTTTGTGAATTGCAATATTTGTAAATTGGATAAAGTCAATACAAAAGTATTGACTGAATTTTGAAGCACTTATTTTAAAATGTGGATTTTTCTGCCAGAATTTCAAAACCTGCCTAAAGGGAAGAAAAAAAAGTGTTTCCCATATCGCCATAGCAAGGGGTCAGAATGTTATAAATGCTATAACTTTCGTGGTTGGTACTTCTATAGATAAATAATTGACAACATAGTCCCTACTCTTCATAGAGTCAGTGGTTTCTGGGTACAGTTGCATATCCATAATTAGCTCCTTATATTTACCAGCAAATGAATGCTCAGTTAAAGTTATGATGAAATCTGTTCTGGTTCTTGCTATGGTTATCTGGTTGGATGTGGTTAAACATCACTTTGAAATGGCACTTGTTCTTTTCTAACGGAGAACAGTTTGACTCCAAATTCGCTTGCGGTATATTTAGTTATTTGATGAAATAAGCAGGAACGCTCTCCTTTCTTAAACGTTTAGCGATAAAGCATGAAGAGATTAACTTGGTTGTAAAAGCAAATCCTGATCCTTGATTGGCACTTTGTGTATCTCAGGAGTCCCAAATGTTCATATTTATCCATGAATCAGCTTAGTATCTGTACTGTATTCAGTACTATGTTTTTGCTCAAGTGTTTGAAGGAATTAAGAATTTTGGCACCAGTTTACACCATGCCATACAGTCTGGTCTTGGTGCCTGCAAAATCTGTAAACCTCTTACTGTTGTCAAGTTATCTGCACTTCAATACTGGGCATAAATCCAACATGTGGATGTCTTTGGCTGCTTTCTTCTTTCATTCAGTTTTTTTTCTTTGTCCGCTTCAATAAACGCTGATACATACCACACCATCTTAAGCGCATCCAGTTGAGTTGCTCCTTACACTGTTCAAAGATTTTTTTAAAAAGGGCATAAATGGCTGCCGCTCAACTTGAAAACCTCTGACCAAGTCCTAGAATAGTGTTATAATGCATATGCATAAGTTAGTTTTAGGATATGTATATTGACAGCACTTAACAAAATGGAATCTTATTTAAATTATATAAACTAATCCATGGTCTTGTAGAACTGTAACTGGAAATGCTTTTGATCATAATGTGTTTGTTCTGGAAAAGACGTGACAAACTAAAATGCTGATGCGTCATAATTGTTCTGAAAAATATATCTTGATGTGTTTTTAAAACAATGTATGGTTTTTGTCTGATTTAGAAACTTCGCTTACATTACATAAGAACTCATACAGAATACACTACTTTAGGAAACATGGCATATGAAAGTCATAATTTTGTGCTCACCACAATGAGATCATAGATCATTTACCATTAGCTTTAAATATAGTGGTGGCTAAAAGTAATAAGACTAAATATGACATGTATGAATTCTCCCTGTGCACAAAACAGTTGATGTCATTAATTAGTTCCCATCTATCTGGATGAAGTTATGCTAATTAGAATCAGCACTTTTGGTTAATGGATGGATCAAATATGTTGCAGGACTTTTACTTTCTGAAACCGCGGTGTCCACCTCTGCACAAAAATGTCTAAAACTAAGGAATTCTCAAGTGAATTGCGAACTTCTGGTCATGTTTCTGTACATGAACTTCAGGAAGCCATCAAGCAGGCATGGATTGAGAGAGTGACACCCGAGTAGTGGCACAAACCTTTTAAATGTTCTGGAACATTTCCTATTCAGCTTTTTCCTTGACTTTAACTCATGAATGTGACATCTGATGACCATCCTGGTGCAGTCAGGTAACAATCTGTAAATCTGTGTACCCATGACCTCATTTCCGATATGGTGGTGTGCGTGGATAGGACACGTGATAGAGCTAGCTAATTTTAAAATGCTTGTTTGTTTGTTGTTTATTTGGTGAAAATACATTTTATCTTATTTAACAATGCTAATTATGTAACAACATCTAATTTTATTTTTAACCTGTTCTGACTCCATTTTTTGAACAAATGGATCTAAAATATATCTTCCATAATGTCCCTTAAAGAAGAAATGAGCCTGGGCTCTTAACGGTTGAATGATTGAATGTTCAATGTAAAAAGTTAATTCCTTGTCCTGTTTTTCACTGGTGTCCCACTGGTGTCAGTGCTGAGTCCGCTACTCTACTCCCTGTGTATGCACACTGGATTCCCATCTGAATATTTAACAATGATTAAAAAGTGAATTTTGCACAATAGGTCCTTTTTAGAATCCTACATATAGAGATTTGGAGGAATTCGAAATGTGGACAGCAGAGTACACACAATTTTGTGACATCACATGAAACATACTCTTAGTAAATTTAACACATATATACCTGGCCAATCGGAAATAATACTAAACCCGATGACAGGCAAAGTGAAAAACTGTAGAAATAAATGTGAATACGTGAAGTGAATAAATTGGATATAAGGTTTAAAAAAAAAAAAAAACAGTTTATTACAAATGTTGCAAATGTTTTTTAATTTGTTTGCATTCAGATATAATGCTTTCTCAACTGCTTAAGGATAACTTATCTGACATTTTTCTGGAAAGAGTGTGGTCTTCATATCACATGATCAATGCAGAAATTGGGTGAAGGTCTTATCGAATCACGACTGATTCTCAAAAATTGCATCCTACACTGCTCTTCAATAAAAAAAAGTCAGGCACTTTAATATTTTATTAGTCCATCTTAATCTTTGACTGTGGAGATTAATGTGGTGGCCAGATGATGTGTGGAAAAGATTCCTCATGCTCCCAGAACCACTCTTTCACAATTTGAGTCCTGGAATATGCCTGTGCTATCTGGGAAAGAAAAAACTCCATAGATGTGATACCCTGGTCATCCAGTACATTCAGGTCATCAGCTGACTTCATTTTATTGCCATGTTAGATTGCTGAGCCTAGGCCTGAGCAACTGAAGCGACCCCAGATCATAACACTGCCTCCAGTGGCTTGTACAGTGGGGTACATGATGGGTGCCTTCTCATCCTACTCTGATGCACCAATTTCATTAATTCACCTTCTATACCACTTATCCAGTGTACAGGGTCAAGGCTCCTATCCTAGGAGACTTAGGACATTAGACAGGGAGCCAATCCATCACAGGGTACATACACACACAAGGGGCGTTTCGGGAACACCAATTAGCCTAATCTTCATGTCTTTGGACTGTGGAAGGAAACCGAAGGAAGCAACTGGACGAAACCCACTAAGCCATGGGAGAACACATATGCCAGAGACGGGAATCGAACCCTCGACCCTGTGGGTGCAAAGCCTCAATGCTGCATGTTGATTGATTCATTTGTTTGGTAGTTCAAGGCTTATCCAGTAGAGGGCAGTGCATCGTCGATTACATTTCTTGCCTCAATTCTGATCTCACACCTTTGATTCTTCATAGATGTTAAACAACTCAAAGTGCACTTGTGTGTTACAGTAAATTAATATAGAGATAAAGTCCTGTCATTGTTTCCTCACAGCAATGGCGTTACCATGGCTACACACGTCTTATTATTATTATTATATATTAAATATAGATTTGCTGACTTAATATTTTTGTGTGTTTCTGTATTGCCTTATGTTTAACTAAGTATTGCCTATCAAAGCTGTGCACAAAACAGGAAAAGAAACTCTGAAGACTTGAGACATGAACTAAAAGAGGAACAGCCTGCGCTGTGTGAAACCTCAACTGCTGTGCATGTGTGTGTGAGTGTGTGTGTGTGTGCGCGCGTGCTGTGTCAGTCACAGAGTAGGAAAGAGAATGACAACGAGACATGAGGAAGTAGCAGAATAGTCAAACTGTGGAAGAGAGAGTGAGAAAGACCAAGGGCGTAGTCTGTTAAATACAACTGTTGAGTACCACAAACAAGGTAAGAGGAGACAATAGTGTCAAATGGGAGGGAGAGCATTTTGTGTGTGTGTGTGGAGGGTGGTGGGGGTGGGGGGGGTGGTGGTTATGGGGGTGTTGTATATGTGTGTGTTAAATATTGACTGGAAAATTTGTTAGGCCTCGTCTACCTCATGGCTAAGCATGCTGTTTTAGTCTGGTATAAGGTTCGAATCAATGAAGTGAGAGAAGCAGGAGCTGCTCGTGAAGCAAAATCTGTGTAACTGTGATGATTTTGTGGTCTTGAATTTCATCCAGTAAAAATATAATCAATATAATTAGGTGTAGGTTCTGGAACTACTTTGCTTCTGGCTTAACACAACACTATTAAGGCGATTAAACACTTGATCTTCAGTGTTTCGTAGGTTTAATAAAGCTGGAGGGAGATTGAAAGTGATTACACTTAAGAGAGGATTTAGCAAATTGTACATTTAATCATTACATCTGATCAGATCTGGTGAGAAGGTGTCAATTAATTAGCTGTAATTCAAGCCCCAGCTACGTACAGTGGGGGCCAAAAGTATTGAGACGAAAGTGAAATTCATTGTTTTAATGACATTTTAATGACATTTTTTTTTTTTTAATAAAATAAAATAATGACTAATAAGATAATAAAAACTTTAGTTTTTTTATGAGCGTAGTGGTTAGCACTGTTGCCTTGCACCTCCAGGGTCCAGGTTCGATTCCCGCCTCGGGTCTGTGTGTATGGAGTTTGTATGTTCTCCCCATTTTTGGTGGGTTTCCTCCAATAGTCCGAAGACATGCAGATTAGGCTCAATGTGTGTGTGTGTGTGTGTGTGTGTGGTTCCAGGCCCCCTGCGACCCTGTGTACACCATAAAGCGGTATAGACGATGTGTGAGTGTATTTAACGAGTGGGACAGTGGCATGGTGGTAAGCGCTGTTGCCTCGCACCTCCAGTGTCCAGGTTCGATCCCCGGGTCGAGTCAGTGTTCATGTAGTTGTACGTTCTCCCTGTTGCTTGGTGGGTTTCATCCCCCAGTCCAAAGATTAGGAAAACTGGCGTTTCCAAATTGTCTGTAGTGTGTGACCAGCGATGGATTGGCACCATGTCCAGGGTGTATATATCCCCTCTTCATACCCTTCTGGGATAGGCCCCAAGCCCTGGTGACCCTGTACACACGATAAACGGTATAGAAGATGAATGATAATCAAGATAAAAGTACTGTATTTTGTTTATTTTATGATCGCCACAGTGGCGTAGTGGTTCACATGGTGGTCTTGGACCTCCAGGGTCTAATTGGTGTTCCTATATTGGATGTAGTGTGTGTGTGTGTATGCGCTGTGATGGATTATCACCCCTTTCATGCCCAAAAGTCTCCAGGAATTGGCTCCAGGCCTCAAACAACCCTGTACTGGATAAGCGGTAGAGAAAATTAATAAATGTATAATATATTATATTACACAATGAAATTACTTTACAATAATCAATATTTATACATATATTCTTCAAAACCTGCCGGATCTGGCTTGGCCTAGAGTCGAAAAGACGTCTGCGGTACTCTGGTGTCATTCGCTCAATCCATGCCTGCTTGATTGCTTCCTGAAGATTATGTACAGAAATGTTCCACAGAAAGTTGAAACGGAAAGCAGCCCACATATTTGTTCTATCCATTAACTAAACCAACACTGGTTCCTCCATTCTCTTCAACCAGACATAAATAAATTAAAATAATTAATACCATCAGCTGGGAGAACTAGAACACCTGCCATATGTTGTCTGAATACTTTTGGTCAGCACTGTATTAATGTGCTTATTGTAATACATGATCGTTCTAACACATTTATTCTTCACATGATCCACTTTCTGCCGTTCTTACTCTGCCTACTCTTCCTCTCAGCATGGCAGTCTGGGATCTGACCATCACTGTAGAGGAACTGGGAACAGAAGCTCCACCTCTTAAAGTCAGCGTCACCTCGGACCTCCATATTGGAGGCGTCATCCTTAAAGTCGTGGAAAAAACACGTAAGGATTTTTTAAAATAGCAATTGTCTCTGTCATGAGTGTACGATAGGTTTGTTCTGCATTAAAAGCCGCATCAGTGTCAAATTTATCTCTTTCATGTCCTTTCAATCGCTCACCATGATACTGTAGATCTACATTTGGGTGCAGAATTATTAGCACCCCTATAAGCACATGTGCGCCGAGCGGTTTTGGTCTAAAACCTCTAGCAGTTCGTCATTTATTATAAATATAGAATGAACAGAGCACTGAGCCTTTTAATGAAGTGACTCACAAGTCAAAGATAGAAAGTCTTGAGCCACACCTCAATTAGATTAAATGATGCAGTTTAATTAAAGAAATAGGAGCACGTGTTTAACTGTGACTGTGACTGCAAAGTGCATAAAGATACAAAAAAAAATATTTTATTTTAGCAGCGACCTCATTTCCCCTCTCGTCTGTTCCAACCACTCAGCATTCTGGTGGCCTGATCATCTGTCATCATCTGCACCTGTTTCTCACTGGATGGATAAAGTGGTATAGATGATGGGCGAGCGATTCCTAGATCACTATGAATATGATAACAAAATATGAAATGAGAAAATGAGGGACGGCAAAAGACTTTACAATTTTTTATATTTCTGCATTTATTTTCAATATTTAATCACATTAAATGAAAAGATTTTTAAAAAGAACAGAATCAAGTTTTAGACATGTACAACGTACAGTTTTTCTTATTTTCATCAAATCATTTTTGCCCATTCTCTTAACAATTACATTTTATTTATTTATTTATTTATGGGATTTGGCAGATGAACTCCAAGTCCAGAGCGACTTACATTTTATTTCATTATAC
>JAQMYG010000017.1:6460473-6483924 GCA_030014215.1 Clariallabes teugelsi
TTTATTTATTTATTTATTTATGGGATTTGGCAGATGAACTCCAAGTCCAGAGCGACTTACATTTTATTTCATTATACATCGGAGCAGTTGCGGGTTAAGAGCCTTGCTCAAGGGCCCAACAGTGCCAGCTTGGGTTTGAACCTGGGATGTTTCTATCAGTAGTCTAACCTCTTACCCACTGAGATACTCCTGCTACTGAAAAGGTGCCAATATTTCTGGTGTTAAAAGTAAATGCTCAGAATACAACTCCACTGCAGAAAATAAGCTGTTCTCAGAATTACGGATATTAATCTGCTTAAGTACTGTATACTGTAAATACTTCCTTGGATTGCTTGTTACCGAAAGGTTGTGTGTTCAAATCCTAGAAGGCTTAATCCACTCCTATACTTGTATTAGCTTCATACTTACTGTATAACACAGCTCACCTGGATGCTTTAAATAATAAACTATGGATCATGTGGTACTCGTGTGTAATGTCCTGGTGCTGTGCTGCAGAGATTCAGAAGGACTGGTCGGATCATGCGCTTTGGTGGGAGCAGAAGCAGCAGTGGTTGCTGAGACCGGCATGGACCCTGGATAAGTACGGGATACACGCTGACGCTCGTCTCTGCCTCACACCCCAGCACAAACCCCTGAAATTGGGTATGCCCAACGGACTCACGCTCAGGCTCCTTGCCTGCTTCTCCGGCCCCGCGTTCCGCAGCGTCATGGGTATCTGCAAGCTGCTCAGTAAGTGTGTGTGGGTGCGTAACAGTGAAAGTCATAACTGTACACAGAAACTTTTTCAGTTTTATGTCTGCCATCTCAGCTTCTTCTTCTTCTTCTTCCCCTTTTTTTCCTTTTCCTCTATTTGCTTTTCTGCAGATATTCGTCATCCAGAGGAGCTGTCCCTTCTCAGACCTATAGAAGAAAAGAAGAAAAAGAAGCAGAAAGGTGATGAAGAGAAGGTGTATGACATCACTTCTGCACCATTGCCTACAGGTATTTATCTGTCTGTCTATCTAAAGAGACTATTATAAAAGAATAATTAAATGGTTATTTGTACGTTGTTTATATATTTTAATTATACATCATAAACTATTTGACCACAACGTGATATGATACCTGACATCTGTCCATGATATTCAAACTTTTGCACTCAATATGGTGTGAAAAGCATCTCAGAATGCATGATACTGTATGACAAACCTTGCTCCAGATGTGCTGCAATAGTGGAAGACCACATCAGGTTGTGGTCCAGTCAACCAAGAATAGGGCATTGGAACAGGTTCTGAAGGAAAAAAGACCAGACCAGTCTTCTATTGATGCACTTTTGCTCAGCATGGATGTAAAGAGTGTTCAGCTCAAAACCAGTCAGAACAAGGCGTTTCTGTCCAAAGACCCGCTGCTTATTGGATGGTTTTGGTTATTCACACTATTCTGTGGAAAGTCAAGACACTACTGTGTGTGTGAGACAAATCTCAGAAGATCAGCAGTTTCTGAAATCCTCAAACCAGCTCGGGTTGACACTAACAACCAACACCCCACATGGTCAAAATCAGTGGCTGAAGCTTGAGGATGAAATGCATTTCACTGCTGTAACACTGTGCATAAATGGATGAACGGACAGATTGGTCAAAGTGGTGTGTACGAACTGTACTGTATATGTTTGCAGAGATTAAATTGCATTTTCATTGTGACTCTTTTTGGGTAACAGAAAAGACATATTTAAAAAGCAATATACTAGGCTAGGATGTTACTCACTGGGGGGCCTGGATCCTATCCCAGGGGGCTTAGGGCACAAGGCGGGGTACTTTCAGGACAGGATGCTAAGTCATTGCAGTGGATATACTGTACATACACATGCTCACACACTACGGGCAATTTGTGAACGCCAATTAGCCTAATCTGCATGTCTTTGGACTGTGGGAGGAAACCGGAGTACCCGGAGGAAACCCTAAAAGCACAGGGAGAACACGCGAACTCTAAGCACATAAAGGTTGGAATCGAATCGCACCAGAACCCTGAAGGTGCAAGGTGACAGTGCTAGGCACTAAACCACCTCTAGGATGTTATTTAATTTTTAAAAATTTACTTTCTCTCTATAAGCGCCTTGCTGCAACAAAACAGAAAGAAGAGTGCAATGATATATAATATTAACGTTATTTTTTTTCTTCTCGAAAAGACATATGTAAATCTTGACCCTTGTGTACTATTATGTTTAAATACCAATGTACGAGGGATGTTCAAGTCAAACCGGGACATGCCTTGTGAATGAAGGCGTAAAACCGATTGACATTCATGCACAGTACAATGGTGAGACTGTAAAAACTTTGGATGGTGCAAACGTTTTAAAGAAGGCCATACGTCCATGAATGGCGATCCCCAGCTGAGGTGGCTCGCAGCCTGCTGCAAACGTTCCCAAAAACATTTATCGAGTAGAACGTAAAAATCTTGACAGATAACTTCTGTCTTGCAGAAGAGAAGCATCTGTCTGTACGAATTGTACACACAATCACTCACCAACACCACTTGGGTGGAAGTTATTACCACATCCCTTGTACAGTCCTGACCTCACTTCAAAGTGACACATTTCCACATGTTTGGCCCATTAAAGGAGTTCCTGGGAGGCCAGCGTTTCATACGTGAAGCAGGAAGTCTGATCAAAGCTTCGGAATACTGAGAAAACGCTCTACCTTGATGGTATCCAAGCACTAGTGGAAGACTGGGATAAGTGCATTAGTGTAGTAGGGGGTTATATAGAGAAATAAAGCTAGTTTTTACTCTCGTAATTGTGTTCTTTTATTCTGTACAATCAAAAGTTCTGGTATGACTTGAACACCCCTCATATTTATATATAGAATTCTAATACACAAGTAATGCACAAAGTAAGCAGTCATACATTTTCCCTTAATCGTGCATGGTAGCTGTTTTGAGCTGTGTAAAATGTTGTTGTACTTCTGCTTGTGATTTTGCAGGTTCTATTTTAAAGCTGGCCAATGGCATGCCTGCATTCTTTGCTGAATCTCCCGAGACAGAAACAGTGTATAAGATGATTTCAGTGAGTCAGCCAGCTCCAGCTCCTGAGACCATCACCAAAATGTTCAAACCCACCAGCAAGGTGGACAAAGCGCAAGTTAACAGCAGGTTAGCAAAAAAAAAAAAAAAAAAGGATCACAACAAATCTACTCTTCATGGATGACTGTTATAATGATGTCTTTGTATAGAATTATTTATAATCCTAAATGGTCTCCAAAATACTGCATGAAATACTGCATAGATCATGCATGGTGGAAATTACCTTCAGTTTTAAATGTCTGTAATTTTACATAGCAATCAGTTCACTGGTCTCCAAACCCCTTGTGGAAGTGCCTTTTTATAGCCAATCAGAACGCAGGAAACAAAACTTTGTTTTGTTGTTGCATGGAATGGTGTCATTCCAGGACGAAAATTCAGCCAGTCTGTTCTTTCTTGCACAAAACTGAAAAACATCACTATCATATTTAGTTTTCTATATGCACTGGACACTCATGCGATTGTCCATACATTATCATGACTTCAAAACTTTTCCATAATAGGCGCCCTTACGTGCACACACATCCGCCGCCAACTGCACACTCACAAGATCAGCCGTACACTGTGCATCCATGGAATCTAACTAATCTAGAGCATTCGATATTCTAAAAATGGCAGGAATTATTCTGCAAACGTAATTACAGTTCTCAGTTGACTTTATCATCAGGAATTTGCATCATCGTCCAGAAGCACAGCTTCTTTAGCTCTTTGTGTAAAATGGAAAATGAAAGAAATGCCTACTTTGGCAAGGTACTATAGAATGCAATATATATTTTCTGCCTTCTGCTTTTTCGTAAGGGTGCCTATTATGGAAAATGAATTTTTTGATAATGTGTGGACATTCACATGAGTCTCCAGTGCATACAGAAAACTAAATATGATGGTGATGTTTTTCAATTTTGTGCATGAATGTGGGTGAACACACTGGCTGAATTTCCTGCCTGGAGTGGCACCATTCCATGCAACAACAAAAAAAAAGTTTAAAAAAAAGTAAAAGATGTCTCGTTTCCAACGTTCTGATTGGCTACAAAAAGGCACTTCCACAAATGGGTTTGGAGACCAGTGAACTTATTGGTATTTAAAGTTACAGACATTTGAAACAGAAGTAAATTTGGAGACCTCTATATTAACAGGTTACAAAGGACCATAACATAGCACCTTTATATCTAAACGGAGTGTATCATTCGTTCATTATTATAATTCTCAGTATAAATGCCATATTGTTGTTTTTTTCTATTCTCAGGTGGCTCGATTCGTCTCGCTCTCTCCTCCAGCAGGGAATCAAGGAAGAGGATAAACTCTTCTTGCGCTTCAAATACTACAGCTTCTACGACCTAGCGCCACAGGTTGGCTTGAAAATGAAAACCTGTCACGTTTTAATGAAATATCATACTGACTTTTTGACTGCTGATTGTGCATGGTGTGTGTGTGTGTGTGTGTGTGTGTGTGTGCAGCTCGATGCTGTGCGTTTGACTCAGCTGTACGAACAAGCCAAATGGGCCATTTTGCTGGAGGAGATCGACTGCACAGAGGAGGAGATGATGCTTTTTGCTGGCTTACAGGTAATAAAAAATATATAAGGACTAAGATTCCTCACACTTCTTTTGGGAACATTAGAAATAAAAAAATCATTTAAATTAGGAAATGTATTTTAAAATAACCAATAATCAGCATATTAGCAGTGTAATCTAGGTATGGGAATCACCATGGACCACCCGATGCGATATTATCGCGATACCTAGTTGCTGATTCAATTTGTATTGCGATTCTGTTAGTATCACGATTCAATATTTTTTTGTTTTGTATGCAATTCAAAACAAATTAAGCAAATAATTTGCTCTTACCACATAGGACGCAGCGCTGTCTGCCAATGTGTGAACAGCTTAAAGCACACCACCTGCAGGATTATAGAGGAACTGCAACATCTTACCACCTAAAATGCAAACATATACACATTAAAAAAAACTATTTTTGAAAAGAAGTTTTGGAGTCAGCATTGCGATACATGAATTGCCACACAAAAGAATCACAATACATTACTGAATCGATTTTTCCCTAATCTCAGCGTAGGTGTGTATGTGCATGTAGATATGACGTATCAGTGTATGAAAGGATTTTATATGAACAGCTGCATCTTACCTACAGCCAAAACACAGGATTTGTGCTGATTTTATATTTGAAGTTATACTTGTGTGTGCCAAAGAAGCTACTTCTGAAGTTTATGCAACATGGAAGTGACCAATCTTGCTTCTCTAAAAATTTCAAGTTGCTAACTTTAGCCGTCTTAGAGAGATGAATATTGATACTAAAATTGGCATAAGCTAATAGAAGCATATGAACTGTAGAAATTGTTGCTAAAATTGGTTTTTGGTAAAAGCTTAAAAAGCAAGAAATCTGTAGTGTCCGTAACCATGTCGAATTCATGTTAATAACAATTTTGTATTTTAGAATAATACACTTTTTCAGGTTTACGTCGTTTCATGTGAAATCTATAAGAAGCATTATATATCATGAAAAATGGGGTTATATGATCCCAACAGAAAATTCACCTTTCACCTACTGTAGGTGAGGCACTTTTTAGTACCGATACCATGTTTTGGCCCTTTATGTTCTTTGCATTGTGAAATATAATAGACTACATCAAATCAGAGAGAAAGTTATAATGTTTTTTGTTTCTTTACACTGACCTTGGGCTTTTGCATTGTTCATAGGTGCTAGCTAATTAAAAAATATATACTTATATATATATAATATATATATTTTTTTTTTTTCAGCTTATACCGAGAAATGAAAAAGAAATTTGCATTGTTACTTAAGTAAGAAATATACACTCAATGACCAGTGCATTAGAATCATCTATTCATTCATATAATTAACTAGGGTTTTAGTCCAAAAAACCGACAGTGAGCATCTTATCAATGTTGTGTTAACAAGAGAGGTCAGAATAAAATGGCAAGAGTGGTTTGTTTTACGATATCTTAAGTAACAAGACCTTGAACCTTGAGGGCGAGAAAGAAAAAAAGCAGCACACTGCACAGTTTTGGTGAGCCTGGGCATGCTATAGCCTCAAATAACTTGTTTGTGTATGCATGAGTGGAACCTGATATGGACTGCTGCCGTCCATCTTAGATTTTCTTCTCATGTGTTTTATGAGTGTGCAGATCTTCCTAATAAAGTGTTAATATGAATTGTTAAATGATCTGTCACTTTTCTTAAAGAGATCCAGTTAAGAACTAGTTGTGTGACACGTACCTGTCCATATAAGGCCTCACAGTAGATTGTATGTGTCAGAGTGAAAACAAATCCATGAGGATGAGATAAATATCTGTAGATCTGCAGAACGGTGACAGGATACAAGAAACATTCTGGAGCACTGTAAGCACCCAAGAGCATGACAGCCTCCATCAGTCCCAAAAGGAAGAGTTTTGGAACAACCATCAAACAAAACGTGTATCTATCTAGGAACCTCCATGTAGTCCTTATGGAGGCCAGTGGTGGCCATTGTACAGTATTTATTCCCTTTTTTTTTTACAACCATGGTAGTGCCTCTGGTCAGCATTCACACACTACAGGTAATTTGGGAACGCCAATTAGGATAATCTGAATGTCTTTGAACTGTGGGAGGAAACCAGAGTATCAGGAAGAAACTCACCAAGCATGTTAAGAACATGCAAACTCCATGCACACAGACCCCGAGGCAGGAAACAAACCTTCAATCTTAGAGATGCAAGGCCACAGTGTTGACTACAAAGCCACCATGCCACTGACCCAAAGAACGGCAAGTAACCACAGGAGTGGCTTCAGAACAGCTCAGTGAACGTTCTGGATTGGCCCAGACAGAGTCTGGACTTGAACTTAGTAGAGTATTGATGGAGTGACCTGACAATGGATGTGAACAATTCTCCCAAGAAGAATGGAAAAAGTTTCCGAAAGAAGGGTGTGCCAAGCTTGTAGCGTCTTTCACAAGCAGACTTGAGACTGTCAATGCTGCCAAACGTGCTTTGACCAAGTACTAAGTGATGGGTTGTTCATTTTTTCAGCAATAGTGTAATCAAATTATTTTCGGTATGTGTTTCCCTCTTTAGTACCACATAGGAAAAGCGTCCCTGACCGAGCAGTTGACTGAGTCTTGTCCTGCCATGGATGACCTGGACTCAGCTCTGCAGTGCTTGGAAGTCAAGATGGAGGCGGAGAGCAGTGCGGAAGAGATGCTGGTACTGTACATATAACCTACACCACTGCTGAGGATTTGCAATTATACAACAGTTAGTAATATGATGGGACAAGAGTGCTGATATAGAGTATAACAGCACTGGGACGTTTAATTATATGCTACACTCCACTTTGTTATAATCATTAACCCCTGGACAAGGGCACTACTTGGTGTGTGGAACAAGGGAATTGTACACCCTACAAAGCCAAACTTGAAATGTGAAATTATTATTTTTTTAAAAATGCTGTCACTGTTAAAATAACCGTTATGTAGAAGAATCGTCAGTGCTGCAAAATTACAAGTCATTCAAATGTTACATCAACTAAACCCAGCCTTTATGTAGCGTTATGAACACTGCACTTCGGTAATCCGTCAGCAGGAATACTGCATGTTCACCAATTCCACATGATTTAGAAAACTAATAGTAACACTTTTTAAGATGAGCATGAAGAATGTAACACTGTGAGTGTTAGGTTGTCAAGAGTGTCACCTTGCTTATCACGGCATCACATCTTTGTGTCAATGCAGGATATTATGACAGCGCCGGAACTGCATGACTATATAAAGATTTTCAGGTGAGATAAAGCCACCACAGACATTTTCTAAATGGAGGAACTTTGTATTAACTTTAACAAAGGGTCATAGAGTCATTCTTTTAACAGCTTATTAATTATGCATATAATGATTAATAGTTGGCGGCATGATGAGTTAGCGGTTAGCACTGTCGCCTTGCACCTCCTGGACCCGCCTTGCACCTCCAGGTCCATTGGGTCTGTGTGCATTGGGGTTTGCATGTTCCACCCACAGTCCAAAGACATTAAGATGAGTCTCTAATTGGAGTTCCCAAATTGCCCGTAATGAATGTTGACTGGAGGTCCTACCACGGTCATACAAATAGGAAAATACTGTAGTTGGACTACAGAGGTTCCTAGATGGATGGATGGAAAGATTGATGATATTATTAATCATTACAATCAACACAATTGGAAAGTTTGAGTAATTGACTAGTTATTGCACAGATATTTACCCTAAAGCACATTTTCTGTTATTACTATCAATTATTCATTCATTCCAGTAAAACAAACAGGAAAGGTGTGTTATTTCAAATGAGACAATGTAAGTCTGGACCAAGTGGCTGAATCTTTCTTTACTCCAATAAAATCAAGCCTTGCCTACGATATCATATGTCCGTTTCTCTCTAGACCAAAGAAGCAGACGCTAAAGAAGTACAAGCAGTTCTGGTTCACCTTTAAGGACACGTCCATTTTATACTATAAGAGTAAAGAGGAGAGCTGTAAAGAGCCAATACAGCAGATGAACCTTAAAGGTAACTGTGTTTGTGTCTGCAGATGCACACTAACACACTAACACATGATACATACTGTATAGTCACAGTGCAGCATACATTCATATGTATTAGACAAACAGGATATGAACATATTTAACTGCAGGAACAATGACAGTGGCTTTTGTAGGACTCACACACATGGTTGTCTTGCTATAAGATGTAAGATATTCCTATCCTATTCTATAGGGGGTAAAAATGTTGTAAAAAAATGCCTCCTTTGATCACACACACACGCTAATAAATGCTTTTCCTTAGGTTGCGAGGTTGCTCCAGATGTGAGTGTGGCTGCACAAAAGTTCTGTATTAAACTGCTGATTCCTGAACCCGATGGCATGAATGAGGTTTATCTGCGCTGTGACAATGTGAGTGTAAAATCTATAATCCTATAGGGTTCTTTACTGTACAAGGGGCGTTCAAGTAAAACCGGGACATTTGATTGCGCAGAATAACAGAACACAGTTATGAAAGTAAAAAACTCTTTTTATTTCTTTATATATTCTCTTGCTAGACTAATACACCAGCGTTACTCAAGTGCTTGGATAGCATTATTGGCAGGATGTTTTCTCAGGTTGGCCTCCCAGGAACTTCTTTAATGGCCCAAACATGTAGAAATGGCTTGGAGCGAGTTCAGGACTGTACGGGGAGATGTGGCAATACCTCCCAGCCGAGTTCCTGTAAAGTGCAAGTGGTGTTGGTGAATGATTGTGCGTACAGTTTCCACAGACAGATGTGTCTCTTGTGCAAGTTATGCTCGCAAAAACAACTGCAGCGAGCTCAGAGCCACCTCAGCCAGGATCATCATTCATGTACATACAGCCATTGCGCCATTCGAAAATTTTACTGTGGGTAGTCATCGCCAAGTTTGACCCCTGTTTGACCGGTCAACTATGCAACTGGATCCTGGACTTTCAGTGGCCACATCGTCTCTGTACTGACTCATCAGCGTACAGAGTTGAGGTCAGAGCGTTATCTGAATGGCGCAATGACAGCAACCTTTGCCTTAACATCGACAAAACTAAGGAGATGACTATGAACTTGATTAGGACACAGGAAGATGGACAAATGACTCGGTGTCCACCTCACTGATGACCTGACCTGGTCCCTCCACACTAATGGCACTTTTCCACTGCATAGTACGGCACAGCACGGTTCTGTTACTGGTGACGTGTGTAGTGTCTTGAGTAGTGACTCTACTTCTTACTTCACTACTGAAATCAACTTGCCTACAGAGTGTTGTGAAGACAGGTAAACTCATTATTGGCACCAAGCTCCCAGTCTTAAAGGACATGATTCATAGACTGAGGAAGGTCTGAGGAAGGTCTGAGGAAGGCTTTTAAAATGACCATGGACTGCAATCACCCAGTACATGTACTGTTTATCCTGGCTGGCAATAGCGCAGCATTCTAGCCAGAACCAACAAGCTGAAGAACAGTTTCACCATCAGAATCCTGAAAAAACTGTAATCGAGACACTACTCACAACTCCTTCTTGCACTCATTCACCCATGCCTCCATTATTTCTCACATTCTGGACATGATAATGACACTCACAGGCTTTTCCCTCACATTCTGCTGTCACTTGTGATCTAGTGAGGCTGCAATACTTTAGTGACCCTATAGACACTCATAGACAAGTCCTGTCCCAGTGCTCTCACTCACCTACTTGTTGACTACATTGCTTTATCCTGTATATAGGGCGCAGGGGGCCTGGAGCCCACATATACACACTACGGGCAATTTGGGAACTCTTAATAATCTGGATGTCTGGGAAGAAACCGGAGTACCCGGTGGAATCCCACCAAGCACATGGGGAACATGCAAACTCCACACACACACACAGACCTCAGGTGGGAATCAAATCCTCAACCTGGAGGTCCAAGGCGACACATACAGTACTACCCCACCTAATATACTGAATGTGTCATTTATTTGTACTTTTAAGTTTAAACACTTCTCTGGACTGCTTCTCATCCCTTACACTTACACACTACATCTACACTCACTTTGCGCTCTAGTTCATGCCGTATGATTGCACACATTCCCATGTTTACAACTAGAACCTGCACTTCACTTCCTTACCATTAGACACACATGCAAGACTGTGCAAACAAAAAAAGTCTTGAGTCACCCCTCAGTTCTTCACATTATAGTAGCTACTGTATGAGCTTTTATTTTCTTCAAAAATACAAAAATACATAAACATGTAACCATCCGAGGTAGATTGGATTTAATCTACACCATGTAATTTTATTTAATATGAAGAAATGAAAGATGGCTGAAGACCGTTGCACAGTACTGTACCACTCAAACTAGTACACACTAATACACACAATTGCTATTATATTTAGCTTATACAATATTTGGCATATTGTACTATAAATAATAGATTTTTCTAACTAATCTCTTCCTCCTATCCTCTCTCCTCACCGTCTTTTTTAAATGTATACTTTAATACTGTACAGTAGCTGTAGCTTCAAAAAATTCATCACTGTGCTATAAGATGTTCAGCTCTTTGCAAATGCATGAACTGTGACATAATAAGATGAAACCAGACTAAAATGTCACTTGGGGGGAGGAACAAACCCTGTCAGCAGAAAATGTGCTCATTTTAAATGTCTATGGGGAAATGTTAACTGAATATGGAAGCAGCCAAGAGCTGACTTCCTCATGCGCATCCTGCTAATTCTAATAACTCTTCTTATAAAACCTACATTGGATAACTGTGCGATTATCATTATTTCTGTGCAGGAGCAGCAGTACAGCAAATGGATGGCTGCCTGTCGTCTGGCGTCTAAGGGAAAGACCCTGGCTGACAGCACTTTCTCTAGTGAGGTCCAGAGTATTCAGTCTTTCCTGGCCATGCAGAGGGCCACGCCAGGAAATAAGACGGCCCAGAGCGACGAGACCATCAACACACACAGCCTCGTCTCTCCGCGCTACCAGAAAAAGTACAAGCCCAAGCAGGTAACACTACACAGACTTTTATTATCATTCTATCATCAAATAATGATACTGCTCTTTGCTTTTGCCCAGGCTACACCCACGCAAAAGAAAGGTCTTACATCCTTTACGCAGCACTGTTCTGTAATCCTATCCTTCATTAGCCACAGCATTAACACTACCACCGGTTGAAATGACTGTAGTCGCTCGATAGTTCAGGACTGGAGTTTCCTACAGTCTGCCTGAGCCTCCAATAACGAACTGGACTCCATATTAACTTAAAGACATCAACTGTTATATTGAACTTCCAGCCTCCTAACACACAGTATGATGCAGATCAATCCCTGTTATCCGTTATCACCAAAATGAGGATGGGTTCCCTCTTGAGTCTGGTTCCTCTCAAGGTTTCTTCCTACTGCCAGCTCAGGAAGTTTTTTCTTGGCTTATCTTATCATTTTGATTCATACACAACACATTCACATTTCATACAAACTTAAATAATTATTTTGAGTGTGTAAAGCTGCTTTGCGACAATGTCAATTGTTAAAAGCGCTATAAAAATAAATTTTAAAAAATTGAAATGAATAACATTGCTGATCAGGCGGCACGGTGGTGTAGTGGTTAGCACTGTCGCCTTGCACCTCCAGGGTCCGGGTTTGATCCCCGGCCAGGCTTGATTCCCGTCTCTGTGTGCATGGAGTTTGCATGTTCTCCCCACTGTCCCGGCTTTTTGGGTTTCCTCCGGGTACTCCGGTTTCCTCCCACAGTCCAAAGATATGTCCTTTGTATTAGTCTAAGGGTGTACCCTGCCTTGTGCCTAAGCCTCCTGGGATAGGCTCCAGGTCTCCGCGACCCTGAATACAGGATAAAGTTGTATAGACGATGAGTGAGTGAGAGTGAACATTGCCGATCAACTTTATACCAATAAACTGGTGACAGGTCCCTTGTTGGGACCAAATGCCAGCCCATGTGGTCAGATCCTACAAAAAAGCCAATGTAACCAATGTAGCCAATGTTGGCTACGATAAAAAGGTATCAGGACGCCCAGTGCATCACAGACTGCTGCTTATTTGGCTTTGCAGGCAAAAAGTTCAAGGTTGTTGACCCGGCCTCCAAATTCCCCAGATCTCATCCTGATTGAGCATCTATGGAAACAAGCCGGATCCATGGACCCACGTATACACTTACTGATTTGTGTTTCAATTTCTGGATGCTTATCATCTGAGTAGCATATTTTTGCTTCTTTTTCTCACATCTCAGGCCTTTCTTGTAATGACACTTCATTTAGCATTCTTGAAAGAAATCTCCGCTGTCAGCACTTTGCAAGAGAAAGAAATAAAGCTGTAACGCGACATCCTCCGCACAGAATCTTGTGTTTGTTGTGAAAAACATGAACCTTTTTTTTTGTTAAATGAACTTTACATGAAATAAAAAGCCAGGCTGGTGATGAAACAAGTATTTAGTGTAGTGATAACAGGAAGTACGTTGGTTTTGCAGACATTGCATAATATCACGTCTAACTGTTAATATGAGGGGCGTAACCCAGGACTAGTGATTTGTGGTGAATGAAGGCGTAAAAACCAGTACGCTGATGAGACTGAATGATGTAATCATCATAAAGAAGACTGTACGTCTGTGAATGACGATCCCGGCCGAGATGGCTGGGAGCCCAACCCAGCCGGATCCTTGAAAATCGATTGATAATTTGTTGCCGTCTTTCAGAAGAGATGCCATCTGTCTGTGGGAACAACAATCATTGACCTGCACAACTTACACATTACATGAACTCAGGTGGGAGTTATCGGTAAATCCATATACAGTCCTGACCTCACTCCAAGCCATTTCCACATGCCATTAAAGGAGTTCCTGGGAGGCCAGCATTTCAGACGTGAAGCTGGTAGTCTGATCATGGCTCTGGTGTACTGGTAGAACTTTCTACCTTGGTGGCATCCAAGCACTAGGATTAGCAGTGGAAAATGTGCGTATATGCCAAAATAACCAACTCTGCTTCGAGTGCTTGATTACTTTCCAAAACCAGCACATCCTACTGGGTTTTATTCCTTACAGAGTGAATTTCTATAAAGACAAGCAGACTTACTTTGTCCTCTACCATTTTCCTCTCTTGCAGCTGACCCCTCGTATTCTGGAGGCCTATCAGAACGTGGCACAGCTCTCACTAACAGATGCTATCCAAAAGTTCCTGCAGATCTGGCAAGCTTTGCCTGACTTTGGACTTTCTTACTTTGTAGTCAGGTCAGCCATCTTATGAAGCAATGTCTTACTTTATTCACAATCACAAAAAGTGAGAGTCGATTTGACTTTAACGTACTGTACCGCCTTCTCTTCTCAGGTTTAAAGGGTGCCGTAAAGACGAGGTGCTGGGTGTCGCTAATAACCGTCTGATCCGCATCGACCTTAACGTAGACGAAGTGGTGAAGACCTGGAGGTACAACACGATGAGACAGTGGAACGTCAACTGGGACATTAAACAGGTGTGCTGCTCTGTCTCTAACATCATTCTTTTTTTTTCGAAAGTATTGACTTTCGCAATTTTAAATGAAATCTGAAGTGAACTCTTTATGTAACTCTTCGAATCCAGGTCGCCATCGAGTTCAATGGTAACGTGAACGTGGCCTTCAGCTGTGTCACGGCAGATTGCAAGATCGTGCACGAGTACATCGGCGGCTACATCTTCATGTCGACGAGAAACCGGGAGCAAAACGACACGCTGAACGAGGAGCTCTTCCACAAACTGACAGGAGGCCATGATGCTCTGTGAACGAACAGACAGCTTAAAAATACCAGACTGCAGAGAACGTCAGGAAAGCTGTGTTCTCCCCTGTTGTGATGTCATATTGAATTGCTTTAGATTTCAAAGCGAGGAAGTGAAAACTGATCGTGAGAGAAACGATTTCTGCATCCAAAAGCTTTCTTTTTGTGTGTGACCCACTAACCTAGCAACACTATTAATGCTTGGTCGATTGAACAAGTTAGTGTGTGCCGAAAGAAAAGCTATTCTCTGTCATTTCAGGGTCACTTTTCTGTCCTCCAGAATAGAGCTGTTGACGTCAGTCCTGCTTAAATAAAACCATAAACCACCGAAGTGATGTTTTTATATGTTACTCTTGATCTCAAAGTCTAAATAAAAGATCAGAAAGAGTAAGCAGGGTTGTTTCAGCTCGGAGCGAACGTGCGAAGAAACACATATGTTTTGTGGTGGAAATGTTGTTTGCTCAGGAAACCACAAAACTCAGCAGCACAGGCAGGTGCAAAAAAGAAAAAGAACACTGCGCCCCCTTGTGGATAGACAATGTCGATGCTTACTGGGCCAGTTGATTGGAAACACATCCTGTATACACCTGCTCAGTCAGCCAATCATGTAGCAGCAGCACACTGAATGAAATCCCGCTGTACAAACAATGTATTTTTTTTTTTAAATAACTAAACCCTGATCGATAACTGATTGCTGGTTGTGACACAATTGGACTCCTTTTAAATAGTTATGCGACTTTTGATAGCACCTGATCAAATGGAGGGGTTTCACAGCAATAGGTGTTAATACTTATGCAATCAAATCTTGTAGATAAATTTGCTTATCATTAAGGGCACTTACAGTACTGTGTACGAGTCTTGAGTCACCCATGAGACAGACTTTCTCATACTGTTTAATCTAGTCTTGGGGAATAGTTCTGTGACCAGTGAATCATTCAAGCATTAAAAAGCATTGAAATAAAACTTTAGCTTCAGGCATGAACCATTCAACCTGTCGCAGTAAAACATTTATTCCCAATCTACATCATTTAATTGAATATAATATGAAAATTTTAGGGATAGTTCATGACTTTTGTACACTACTGTATGTGTATATGAAACATTATTTCAGTTAAATCCACTTCACAGCCATGCTGCTATCAGGGTTAGGAATCACCAGGCACCAGCCAATATGATGTCACAAAACCTAGATGCCGATTTGATTTGTATTGCTATTTTGTATCTATAACCACTCTGTAAATATTCATATATAATATATTAATATATAATATATATATTAGATTTTATTACAAATATGCACTCCTACTACACAAGATGCAGCCAATGTGTGATTACTTCGGAGCACACCACCTGTAGGATTATAGTGGAATGGCAAGATTATGCCACCCAAATGCTAACATATATAAATTTAAAATGCATCTCAATAAATTAGAATATCTTTGAAAAGTTTATTTATTTCAGTAATTCAATTCAAAAAGCGAAACCCATATTATATAGATTTATTACACACTGACTCATATATTTCAAGTGTTTATTTCTTTTAACGTTGATGATTATGGCTTACAGCTAATGAAAACCGAAAATTCAGTATCTCAGAAATATTTTAGGGCGGCACGGTGGTGTAGTGGTTAGCACTGTTGCCTTGCACCTCCAGGGTCCGGGTTCGATTCCCGGCCAGGCTCGATTCCTGTCTGTATGGAGTGCATGGAGTTTGCATGCTCTCCCCGTGCTTGGTAGGTTTCCCCTGGGTACTCCGGTTTCCTTCCACATTCCAAAGACATGTAGGTTAGGTTAATTGATGTTCCCAAATTGCCCGGAGTGTGTGTGTGTGTGTATGCCCTGCGATGGATTGGCACCCTGTTCAGGGTGTACCCTGCCTCGTGCCCTAAGCCTCCAGGGATAGGCTCCAGGTCCCCGCGACCCTGAATACAGGATAAAGCGGTATAGAAGATGAGTGAGTGTGAGAAATATTTTAATATTGTGAAGAAGTTCAACGTTAGAGCGTTGAGTTTCTAATCAGCTAATTAACACAAAACACCTGGAAAGGTTTCTGAGTCTTTAAATGGTCTCTCAGGCTGGTCCAGTAGGCTACACAATCAGGGGGGAAGTCTGCTGGCTTGACAGTTATCCAGAAGACGGTCACTGAGATCCTGCACATAGATAGAGAGACACAAAAAGTCATTGCTAAAGAGGCTGGCTGTTCACAGTGTTGTATCGAAGCACATTAATAGAAAGTTAAATAAGAGGAAAAATGTGCTAGAAAAAGGTGCACAAGCAACAGGGATAACCACAGCCATGAGAGGATTTTGAAAAGAAGCCCATTATAATTTAGAGGAGATTCACAAGGAGTGGACTGCAGCTGGAGTCGGTGCTTCAAGAGCCACCATACACACAGCCGTATCCAGGACATGGGCTACAACTGTCGCATTAATTGTGTCAAGCCAGTCTTGAACCAGAGACAATGTCAGAGGCGTCTTACCTGGGTTAAGGACAAAAAGGACTGGACTGTTGCTCAGTAAGTCAAATTTTGCAGTTCAAAAAACAAGTTTCTAGTCAGCGTAGCATTACATGAATCGACAAAAAGAATCTCAATATGTAAGAATCAATTTTTTTTTCACCCATCTCTAGGTGCTCCACTAAATAAATGGGGAGAAATTAATCTTACCTAATCTGTATGTAATATAACATAGGTGTGATGCTGCCCGACACAAATCACAGCTACTTAAAGTTGAAATTTTTTTAATTTATCTCACATCACAGCAATGCTGTTAATATCAACTAACCTGTACCTGTAAATGTAACTAGAATGCCTTGAACTCAACACAGACTTTCTCCGTATTGTTAATACACTTATGTACATCTAGATGGATTATACACAGAGATTCAAAATTACATATTTTTAACATCAACAGATTGTTGTACTTGGCATGAGTTATGTTTGTGTGAGAAAGAACCAGTCTGCTCTCTGAAAACGCCAGAAAGTGAGTAAACTTAAATATGTTACATTTAGTATTATTATGTCTTGAGAGAAAATGCGGGATCACTTTCAACACACAGAAAAAGGATTTTTACCATTCTTAATTCGAGAACTATGAAAGTGCTAATTAGAGCTGCCGAAACTACTGTTACATATAGTGATTCCTTAATGTGGCTTTTCATGTATGGGAACAATCAAATTTGTTTAGATGTGTGCATTTGAGGTGGTTAAAATGCTGTTCCTGCGTGTAGCGCACACTAAACTATTCACACAGCACTTTTTTTTTTTTGCCAAGTTAAACTGTTTTGTAACTAAAAAAAAATTGAAATCACGATATTTATAAAATCATGACAGAAAATCGCAATATAAATCGAGTCGCCACCTAGGTACCATGATATCGTATTGGGTGATCCCTGGTAATTCCTGTGCCTAGTACTTATTTTTATTAAACTGTTAATAATGGAATTTTAATTATTTTAATAATGCTGTAAAACTGATGAGTGTAAACATTAAAAATCTTTATTCCTGACTAGTACAAATAACTATGAAAAACAACACGTAAGTTGATGCCTTAGAAGGTGTATTAAGGAGTTGAGAAAAATGACTTCAAAACCTGACTTCCAGTCCAGAAGGCTCGTTCGTGTTTGAATCAGTCATTTTACAGACACAGGCTGCAGCAGATCCAGGAGGTGGCGCTTCATGAAAATGAGTGAATTATTCAAATATCAAACTGTCAGTCTTGAAAAAAAGGTTTGTTCTTACCTAATGCAACTGTGGGCCTGTTCGAATACATGAGGGAGAAAAAAAAAAACAGCAAAAAAAGACATTTGTACGTTTGTTACTGCGGACATCATCAAGGACGACTCGGAACTTCTCATATGATCGGCTGAAGATGAAAATATTTATAATGAATTAATGAGTCAGAGGTATTTCACGTGATAAAATGACAGATATATTCCGTCAATGAAAAGTGGTTCCACCTTGTGGCGTTTAATGATGCGTGTAAAGGGAAATTACATGACACTTAAGTGAATGTGTGAATATGTGAGAACAGAATATTTCACTGATGCCACTACATTAAAAAAAACTAACTCCTTGTTATCAATATAGTTCATATTACTGGGGAAGAAACACTAATAGAAATCTTTCATGTTACAGATCTCTAACCATGAACGAGATTTTACAGAAAATAGCCTTTACGTTAAATTAAAATACTATGCCACGAGTGTTTCACGGTTTACATTCAGTTCTTTTTACCATAAAAAAAAAAAAGAAAAAAAAGAAAGAAAGATTGACAGCTGTACATGGATCCAAATTTACATTCTTGTAACAGTTCGACATGGCTTATTGTTACGGACATCCCCATGCAGATTTGTAATTTCCCCACACAGAGATGCAATACCAAGTTTAAAAACATCCTTTACAAAAGAAAAGAACGGTGTATATTATGTACAAATCCTAAAGAACGAACATCATTTTCCTTTAAGTTGCTTGTGCGTAGAATCCACAGGTGGCTGTGCTGGTAGAAAAACAAAAAGTCTGTGATTGAGTCGCTGAGTCACTTGATTATTTGACACTGGGGAAAAAAAACTGTTTTTGTGGTGAGTTAATTAATTAAGACCCAAAGCAAGGATGAATGACAGGAGCCGGTCAGGAAGAGGATCAGTAGGACAAGGGCATCTAAAGAGAAGGTGCATGAATCTGAAGTACTTCAGAAAAGCAAATCCACTTTTAGAAATTTTTTTTAAAAAGGGCACACAAGGACAAATCTGAAGACTGATGTTCACATTAGCATGATCACTAGAATAACGGGCGGCTTTTTTAAATATATATTTCTTTTGTCTTTTAAGTCATCTCCGATTAGGACAACAAAAAAAAAGTGACTCAGGAAAATTGTAAAATTGACTCCTGCAAATGTAGTCTATTAAACTTTGCAGTCCTCCAAGCCTCAGTCCCAGAAGTTGCAGTGGCGTGCATCTCTACCACTTGCCCCTTTTGCTCCAGTCTTTCGGGGTAAAATGGAGGCATTTAGGGTCGATACGAAGGTGTCGCTTTTGCATGGCACGTTCGTGACCATCTACGATGTCCTCCGAGAGTGTGAGAATGTATTGCCCCTGAAGAACAGTTAAAAGAGTATATTCATTTAAATTCACTTTCATTTGCATTTCTTTAAATTCCATTTTAATGAGAGTCTGGATACAGATTTAGATCACTAATGAACGAGCCAGGGTTCGAGTGGCGAGGAGAAGCCCCGACACACCACAAGAAAGAAACCTTAGGAGTGACCACGGGACTGTATATAATTCTAGAGTTTGCAGATATCACTATCCACTTATGTAATTGTGAATAATTGAGACTTAACTGATAGCTGATTGCGTGCTTTTCTTAAATACTATCTTCTTAAGCTATTTGTATTGCCCTGTACTTTAACTAAACAGTGAACGTTTGTAAATAATGATAGAATAAGGACCAGGAAACAACTAAGTGCACTACCAGTCAAAAGTTTGGACACACCCTCTAATTATATGGTCTTTTCTGATTATTATTTATTTCTACATTGTAAAACAATACTGAAGGCATCCACAATATGAAATAATCTCCTTTGAACAGTTGATATTAAGATGTATCTGCTACTTATGCTCTGTAAAGTCTTCATAACAGCTCTAATCTGAGGTGCTGTTTGTCAATTCGTGATTTTTGGGGCTGGTAACTCTAAATTAACTTTGCAAATGCATGTGACAATACTGTTCTTGCAAAAAAACTATTCCAGAACAGTAGGCCTTCATGTCTTAAAATAACTGACTGTTGTTGTTACTTAATTACCTAATTGCCATGTGTGTTATTTCATAGTTTGCTAATCTCCAGTATTGTTCTAGAAAATAAATCACAAAAATATATATATTTATTTTGAAGTAAAAGGTGTGTCTGAACTTTTGACTGGTACTGTAGATGTTATATCTATTGTTGTTTACTTCCTGCATGGTCACTCTCTCATTGATTTCAGGAGCTGGTTTTCCATTTAAACAGCAGGCAATTGATATGTTCTCCGAAAACTTTTAATGTAACTGAAACGACATTTCCGCCAACCAGAGTGAAACTACAATAATCCAATGTTTAGAAATGAGAAAGAAATTTTAAAAGAAGGGCACATAAGGACAAATCTGAAGACTGATGGTCACATTAGCATGATCACTAGAATAACGGGCGGTAACTTTTTTTTAATATACATTTCTTTTGTCTTTTAAGTCATCTCCGATTAAAAAAAAGTGAGCCAGTAAAATTGTAAAATTGACTCCTGCAAATGTAGTCCAAGCTTATATAATCCAATGTTTACAGCTATAACAACCAGTAAAAGTAAATAAGAAAACAAACCAGCAGATTTTTACACCCAGGAATAAAAGTTCTATGATATTGTACATTTATAAACAAGCATTAATGGTTACCTTGTAGTAATTGATGAGGTTGAGGTACTGTAGGGTTGAGATTACATCCTCTTTCTTTACACTGGTAATCTCACTAATTTCGCTATTAAAAAAAAAAAAAAAAAAAAGTAAATGCAGCAATCCGATAAACACTTCTACAATGAGAACAGGATGCATTTAGTGTAATCTGGTTTTCAAGGGCTTACTTGATGGTGATTTGCGGTCGTTCTCCGTTATCTGATTTAAGCTCCATTAGGATCTCGAGAATAGTCTGAGACCAATAGGAACGGTAAGAGAGCAGGCCCAGATCAGACAGGGGCTTCTCTGGGGTTCCTGTCTTACCTTCAACCTTAGAAAGTTCATAGCCTAAGAGAGAGAGACAGAGACTATGTGTGTGCGATTTCATTTTGGCCCTTAACAACTAAATTCTATAGAAGAAGGAACTGAAAGCAATAACTATGAATTAGCCTTCAGGCTGCAAAGAAATTATTCTGAAACACTCGGGTGTGAATTTGTACTTTTAGGCACTTGTTTAGGCACTAGGATAACTTAATCACAATAAATAATTTTATCAACAAATTTTCACCGTCAAAGTCATTTCCATTAAAAGGTCTTTTTTTATTTCTGAGAAAACAGATTGAACTTACTGAACTCAATCAGCAGTTTGCCGTAACCTCTCCTCTGATATGGGGGTAAAGTCAGAATACAGGCCACGTTATAATCCTCAGTCGACTCTTTTTCCTTTAAACATTACAAATGGACAACAACATGATTAAGACTTCATCATGGCATTGTCGGAACGGTGCAGTAATTATAATCAGCTTTGTTTAACATACCTTAGAAAAGTAGCCAACTATATGGAAGCCCTTGGAGTCATACTCAGTCATTACATAGAAGAGGAAGGGGTCTGTGTCGTAGTACAGGGTCTTGTGGTCCAGAAAGCATTTTGCCAATAAACACAGGTTCTGTGAATATGTCTATAAAGCAAGACAAAATGAAACACGATGTTTTATTATTAAAAAATGAAAAGAAAAAAAAAAGTACATTGCAATGAGTTACATTTGTTAGTTAAGTTGGCTGGTGACCAGCGTTGCCAGATGTATGACAATTATCGAATTTATACTATAATATGGGTCTCTGTATGGTGTTCAAACAATAATTGTAAAAATCCCAATTATTCCCATAAAAATTTCATTTCAATTCATTTTTTTTTTGGTGTCACTGTTTATCAGTGTAATTTGGAACCAGTTTGGTTATTCAATTTATATGATCTCATTACAGAAAACAGACTATGAATCAATCCACATCTCTACTGAGATCTCAGACATTGTACAGTGTAGCATATGTAGGCAAAATAATCAATACTCAAAAACATTGAACAGTTAAAGTCCACTGCAGTTTATTTGGTAGATGTAGTTATTTATTTGGTAGATGTAGACGATGCAAAATTCTGGGATGCTGCAATCAAATTTTTTGTGTACAATAATTTCCCCCCGAAACATGATAATTCTGGGGTCTCTGTATGGTTATTTGGTTTTACTACCCGTCAACACTGCTGGTGACTAAGGTCTGCGTGACAAGAATACGGTCATCGTCATTTATTTTGAATATTGTCAGCTGATATGACTGGACAAATTTCATATTCACAGATGGCGAGTTTATGCTGACATTGGACTGTTGTTAGTTTGGATGTCAAAATGCATCTAGTAGTCCATCAGTTAGGCATATATTACAAAGCACTGAAGAAATATAATTACCTTGTTTTTCCTGCCGTCAATTTCGAAGAAGGATATAGTCCCCTTGCGGTAGATTTCATTTCCTGGAGGATGCCGCAGATTGCATTTTGTCTGCTCACAACAAAAAGATAGAAATTACCAATTGACCCTGAATTAAACTACTGACAAGTTAGTAGATAAAACATTCTAACAAACTCCACAGGTTAAAAATGTTTAAACATAATGTACACCATTAGATGCGTTTAAACATAACACAATATACACCATTAGATATTGTTACTATGGTACAAGCCTGACTAGTGGTGCAGTTTATGGTGCAGTTGCTTTTTTTCTTGCACTTTATTTAAGTTTATTCTATTTAAAATATTATAACAGACTGATGATATTTTAGCTATATTGCAGGTAGGGTGGACACACGGATTACTAGGGATGGGAATCACCAGTGACCACCCGACACCATATCACAATACCCAGGTGCCGATTCGGTTTGTATTGAAATTCTGTTTGCATCACAATTTTATAAATATTTCAATATGAATTCTTTTTGCATTTTGTTAGAATTCTTAAAAAAAAAATTGCCAATAATTTCTTGGATTGCGGTGCTAAATGCAAATATGTAAATAGTTTAGAGCACCACCTGTAGGATTATAGAAGAGCTGCAACATTTTACCACTTTAAATGCAACCATAGGCAAATTTTTTAATAATTAAAAAAAATAAACTAAAAATCGAATTTGGAGCCAGTGTTGTGATATATGAAATGCCACACAAAAGAACCGAGATATATCACTGAATTAATTTCTCCCCAATCTCTATTGTTTAACTCTCTATGAAGCCATTTTTCATTGGACAGCAATTGTTTTTCCAATTATAAGAGACATCAAAATTATGGAGGACTAAACATGACATAATTCTAAATAAATAAATGTGTGAATAAATAAGTAAATATAGAAATAAATAAATACATAAATAAATAAATGTGTGAATAAAT
>JAQMYG010000017.1:6491744-6509762 GCA_030014215.1 Clariallabes teugelsi
GGTAGTGAAGAAATGATGAAGTCTCTGACCAGGCGTTCAAAGCACTTCATCACTACTGATGTGAGGGCTACAGGGCGATAGTCATTGAGGGAAGCAGGATGTGGTTTCTTCGGGACGGGAACAATGATGATATATCGATATACCCATAACATCCTGTGTGCTGTGGTATCTGGCACCAAGACTTTAGCAGCAGATCCTTTAAGATGTGAAGTGAGGCCTCCATGGATTGGACTTGTTTTCCCAGCACATCTCACTGATGCTTTATAACATGTAATAATAATTGCTGCATTATAACATGTAAATTTTACCACTACCGGAATATGGGATGTACGTTGCAAAAATGTAGAACTCTCAGAATTAGATTTTTTTTTTTGTCATGGAAACAACTGATAACAACCAGAAAATCATGTGATCATGTGTATATGTGCTATTTCTTATTAAATAGTTTTTTTGTTTGTTTGTTTGTTTGTTTTTTGCTCTTTCATGTTTGTATAGTTGGTTAAAATTAAATAAAATTCAGTTCATTTTATTGCCTAGATTGTGCTAAAAAAAAAAACAGCAAAACCAAAAAATAAAAATAAAACAATGACTAAGATGGTATGGGTTTTAAAAGCACTGTTTAACTCTGAAGACTGAGCCCTGAAATCCAAACATCTCCAGTCCTCCTGGTCTCTTATCAATAGATTCCATTCAAAACCAGTTCCCCAGACCTTAAAGCTAAACATCTCTCTCCACACGTGACTAGGAGAGAAAAGACTTCAAGGCTTAATTGAATATAATCCAACATGCACACACAATTTTTCTATGTTTTCATATTAATAGTGTTCACTATATGTGGTCAATGTATAAAGAGTCCAAGTCCTTACCCATGCTGAACTGTTCCCAGATACTTTACGTATATTAGAGATTCAGAGCACTTCATTGTAGGCCCATGCAATCTTTCACTGCAGAGGACACATGTCTGCATCTGAATCATTATGGTCTCAGTTTGATGGTGCTGAGATATCTCTGAGAATGTAGACAAAAAGTTCCTTCTTGACTGCTGACACTTAACAATGCTGTCTATTTTAGAAAGCAAATGTTATATGTTTGGTCTATGTTTGGTTAGCAAAACTGTGCATGCATGATTGTAAAAAACATTCATCGGCTGCTCCAGTGGAATGTCTGTATCTGAAATAAAAGAGAAGGTTGTTTAATGGAACCACAGATTTGACAATTTGCCATGTAGCATGCTTCCTTTCTGTGCACTTTTTCCTGTTGGGCAACATTTTGTCAAGCCTGTCATTAAAATTAAAAGGCCCTTAACTCACAACTGCTCAGATAATAAGGGGTGTCTGCCAAATGCCATGGATATAAATGTAATACATGTAATACTGGAATTTACATCCGAGAAAACCTTATTCCTGAAAAACCTCTCAGTATACGGATCTTAGTCCATACAAAGTCCATGTCCTCTAACCAAGGTCATAAATATACAAACCACTCCTAGTTCCCGATAACACTCTTGGGTAAATGGATCCTTAAATCCACGTATAGCTGTACCAAGGATGTGTGTTTTACACTTGTATCTAATGCGAATACTGTCATTTCAATAAGGCATTTGGACCACAAGCAAAGCATTTTCTTGTTCCTGAGAACTCTCCCATCAAAATGGATCTCCTTCATGTCTTTGGACTGTAAGCACAGGGAGAACATGCAAACTACACACACACAGACCCAAAGGTCGGAATCGAACGCTCGATCCTGAAGGTGCAAGGTGACAGCTCTAACCACTGCGCCACCGTGCAACTGGAACCTACTTAATAAATGGAACTTTAATTTAAGAGAGAGCAGGAAAGCAGAATTACATTTTTAATGACACATGCGAAGTTATTTGAATCACTCTTGGAACAAATTGCAGTGTTTTCAGATTTAGCAAGTCGTTTCCAACCCAAAAACCACCAATATTTACACACAAACGCCCAAAATATTTGGTTAATATTCAATTCAGGATTCCAACACTCTCGATGTTTGGATTGTAATGCTACAACCACATGTAACAACATTGCACAAAATTAGCTAGGCCAAGTTATTACCAGCAACACAGCACAGCAATGCAATGCCGCCATCTAGTGGATAAGAGTGACACTGAGAGATGGTCATGTAAAAGCAGCTTAAAAATGGACAAAATATTTATATGCTCCTCTTTGCACAATCACAGTGTGTTATTAAAGTACACATACTAAGATAATACTGTCTAATAATTCTTCCACTTTATTCCAGACATACAAGTGGGATCTTACCTTTAGTTGCATCTTACCTTTAGTTGCCTTTAGTTGATGATGGCTGATCAGGGTATGCTGATACTATATGCAGTTTGTAATGTAATAAATTTAATTGGGAGATGTTAACAGTGTGTTCTCTCTGTAGGTTTTTCAAGTCTATCTCTATCTCTGAATGCTAGCCATTATATATTTCCCCCAAAAAGAATGAGGATTTGATGGCAATATAAAAACACAAATATAAACATTTATCTTAACATTACCTACAGTAGTTGTGTAACAGTACCCAGTTAATTTTTGATCTGCACTATGAAATTGTATTTTTAACATTTTCTTGTGGGCTAGTTTATACTCTCACACACTATATGTGCATATACTTTGTTTTGCTAAAATTACTCTATTTTTTATTATACCAAGATAAAAAGTATGAATATATTTACTATTGCTCAAAGGGGAAAAGTAAAATAAACAAAAATAGCCTTTATCCACATTATCAAAAAAATAATAAGAATCATGCTTCATATACTGTATGTGCTATCAAAAAGTTGAGACTACATTTGTAACATGCCAGCAGATGGCAGCACAAGGCTGCAAGCACAGTCACAGGGAGCACTGACCTTCATAAGTCAGTGTGCCAAAAGTCATCACATGTACATCCTGTGTAGATCGGCCACTGTGCAACTGGTTGTATTCTGACCATGTGCATTACCGGATCTGTTATTTTATTATGAACAGCAAGTTGGAACAAAAAGTGAATGTGAAAAGAGACGTTTGATATGATTCTGCAAGTGTACAGTGATACTGCAGTGAGTCGTTTGTGGTATTTTGGGTGGTGTGCGAGCTTTAAGAGCAGAAGAACATCATTGAAAGATGACAAAATATCAGAAAGACCTTCAACAAGCTCAACCCCTGAAAATGTCAAAGCCATTTAGCAGCTTGTGCAAGATGATCGTCGAAGAACAAGCCATAACATTGCTGCAATTGTCGGTGTGTCATACGGAACAGTTCAGGCAATCCTTAAGTGTGATTGTCCCAGGAGGAACAATGCAGGTCCAGCCCTGGCCTGCAGACCGGCTCTTTGGTCTTGCACTTTGTGAGGGGTCATGGGATTATACACTATATTGGCAAATTTTTGTGGACACTTGAGCCTCACACACGTGTGATTTTTGAAGATCCCATTACAGATGTAGTCCTTCTTTTTTGCTATAATAAGATCCATCTTTCTGTCTAGGCTACATTTTGGGGCATGGCTGTGTGAATTTACCTATTCAGCCAAAAGAACATTGATGTGTTTGAGAATTGAGTTTGGTCAAATAGCACTTTGATGTCAGTTGTTTTTATAATTATCCTGATGGTATGTCCATGTTTATCAGGACAGTTTAAAAATATTGCAGGGCATGATGCAGGAACAGGCTCTTCATTATTTTCTTCAAAGTTTTCTTCAAATTAAACACTAAACACACATCATGACGCTGTTAATGTACTGAATAACCTTCTCAGTAGTGTTCATAAAACCTGTTTTATTTGTTGTTGCAGTTTTTCTTGTTCACATAAGATTTTTAATAAAAGGATGAACCATTTATATCCATGCTGAGTACTGTTTCTGTTCATGGAATTTTTTATTATTTTTATTTTTTATTTTTATTTTTTTATTATTTATTATTGGTATTTATTATTTGCATTGATTATTGGTTATAACTTGTCAATTTATATAGGCTAAGGTATGTCCAAGCTGTAAATAATTTTCGTATTATTCTATTTCTCAAAAGCATTAAAATAATTAGATAACGTTATTTATTTGTATGTTTGTTTTTCAATGGTGAACAATATTACCAGGGACATTAACTATAATCAGTTTTGCGTTTAGACAAAAGCCAAATTTAAAAGAAGTACCAATACTATATAATGCTAATTTATTATAATTAATGTATTTCTCATTAATTCAATTACCAATGCCTGCTTTTAGTTAAAGTCAAGGATTTAAAAACTTGTAATAATAATACTTCTACTACTACTACTACTACTACTACTACTAATAATAATAATAATAATAATAATAAATCCCAAAGAAAACCAATGATTGATTGTGTTCATTTTATAAACCTAGTTTTTCTTTTGCGCTAATAGACCTATACTGATATAAACATCCGTCAAAGGAGCACATACTTCTTTGAATTCAACGTCACATCAAGCGTTATTGTTAGTTAAAAGACAATTATTATTATTATTATTATTATTATTATTATTATTGTTGTATTATTATTTTATTCATTTTTGTGTGAGTGGTTAAACATAAGTGTGCATGTAACTGTGGGTTTATTATTCACTGCGCCGTGAAACCATTATACACATCGGCCGTCATTCCCATCATATTTGTAAAATTATAGATTTTCGTCTTGTGCACTGCTCTATTCTGCAGAGACGTCACGTCAGAAGCACACGTGGCAGTTGGTGAGGTCGGGCTAAAAAAGCCTTTAATTTTCGAGCGCGTTGTTGTTTTTCAATAATCACTTGAGGTCTTTGCAGTAATAGAATAGGGACAGTATGAATGAGTTAACTTTTCAACGTGTTGATTTAGAGTTTACTGATTTTTTTCTTTTCAATGTGTGTGTCTTCAGTGTATTTGTCGTATCAGCTTATCAGCATATGGCAAGCAAAGCAGGTAAGAAAACAAAGACATGCGCTTGAGGCAAAGCATTCCAACCTTCCTTATCCTGTCACACACTGATTTTATGGCACATTCAATAATAGAGTTATTTCTCCCCCTAAACCCCACACAGGATGTGCAAAGCTTATAATTAAGTTAATCAACTTATAGCCAAAAGTCTCAGAAGTTTAAATGTTTCTTTTACTATTTTTTTGTGTATAAACAAATTTGTTGCACTCAGAAAAAGGAAGTTGGCTATATATGGGTATAATATATATTATAAGATATAAAAGGTATAGGCTATAGTACACCCAATGTAATTACTTTTTTCACAAGTTTTTGTTTATTTATTTATTTATTTATTTTCATTTTATGTATTTATGTATGTATTTTTTTTTTTACACAAGTAAGTGCTGAAAATAGTCTTGAAATAGTTGTTCTTTTTTCATGATATTAACTGATGTACTGTAGCGAGTGGCTAATGCTTGATAATCAGTTTAGGGAACCAGTACCTTCAATTCTTAACAATCAGACCATAATACTGTCAGTATCATTGCTTTTCTTTTTAAACCCAGAATTTGGTTCGGTTTAACGCTCACGTAAAAATCTAAAGATTAGTAGCTTGCAACTTCCCTTCAAAAACCCATAAATAGCCTACTTCAGAAAAAAAACTTTCTCTGTAAGTTTACACTTGCAGTTTGCTTGAATGTATTTACTATTACTTTCCATTGAGGCGACTGTTAAAGTTATTGTTAAATTAATATTTCACCAACAAACAAAACGAATGCTATGTGAATATAATTTTATTGTTTAGAAAAGTATCATTCATTTTAAAAAATCAACTTGTTAAGTTGAAAATGTAAAAATGTACACCAGGATAAAACATAAAAAAAACTGTAACGAATTGTAACATGATATAATTACATTTAATAAATAAACCAATAAATAAATCATATATAAATAAATAAATAATTAAATACAGATTTCTTTAAAGAACAAATGTCCATAATGCCTATAAACTACATTTTATGCATTGAGGTGCCACATCCTATAGTGATAAAATAAAAGAGGTTTTAAGGCACAGTCTGAGATGTGAGATCTTAGAGGTTGTGCGTGAGTAAAATCATTTGTCTGCTTTCTGTCGGATGATTTTTGTTGATGTGCCTGGTCAGCCCTGGAGATGAGAAGAAGTTCTCTCCGCAGAAGCGACACGGAAACACGTCGGGCGTTTTAGGGAGTTTCCGGGAAAATTCCGAGGGATCTTCCTTTGCCAGGACGATAGCCTCGGGGAGATTTGAGAGGTTGAGGTCTTGCCGTAAACCTGCAGCTTTCCGCTCGTGAAGAGCGAGGTGCTTCCTCAGGTAAGCCTGTCGCCGGAACTTTTTGGCGCACTGAGTGCAACTGAACATCGCTTCATCCTCGGAGCCCGAGTCGGAGTGCTCGGATTGGGTCGTGCTGCTCACCGCAGTCGGTTGATTTTCTTCTCCTTTGGGTTTATGCCAGCGCCTGTGAGACGCCAGGTTAGCCGGGCAGCTGAAGGTTTTGTCGCAGTCGGTGCAGCGGTACTCGACGCGCACAATGCGCGAACACTTGTGGTGCGCCAGAGTGAGCGGGTCCGAGTATCTTTCCTTACACAGCTGGCAGATGAACTCACCCAAGTGGCTGCTCGCACCTTGTTTCGAAGCTTCCCCTGGATCTTCTTTAATACGTAGACCTAGAACTGGAGATATGGTGACTTCATCGCGACTGGTCGCTTTTCTCTCTTTGCGCTTTTTGGGTGGCTTGATTTTGGAGTTGCCTGGTGGTGCGAGTCGTTTTGCAGAGCTGGTTACTGAGTCGACTTTCGTGCTCGTTTCAGGGAGAGACGGTGATACCGGAGATCCGTTGACACCAAAACCGCCGAGGATGGGCTCAAGGAAAAGCTGATCGTTTTGTTGTGTTGATGGATATTGGCTTGTGTAACCCTCTCCGTCTGGGCGAGTCGGGCTGAGAGAAGGAGCGCAGAATGCTTCAGGCAGGCCTCCCATACACACCCGATTCAGTGTCCTTTGAACGATGAATGAGGGAAGCGTTGTAGCGCAGAAAGAGTGATGCCCTGGACTCGGGAGAACATCCGGACTCGACACGTCCTCGTCCCGCACCCTGTAGGACACAGCTCCGGCCCTTTTCGAGCGTTTTATCAAAAAACCCTTTGGCATGGTGGCGCTTGGCGTTTGCTCTGTGTCGAAGTGTGAACGCCGCGGTACTTTTCTGAATCGATGCTCGCCGCCTCGCCCCTTTTAAAGCCACCGGGTGCGCATTGTGCGTCAGTTAGGACGCAGATGGCTGCAATCCAGACGTCAATAGCAGGATCTGGCAACATGATCCACCCTGGGGTCTCAGAGAAGAGGAGCGGCAGATGTCAGCTTCACCCCCACCCTTTTCTTCCCCTCCTTCTCTGGGCCATACACTTAGTCCCCCCCGCCACACACACACGGCCACCACCCTACCCCCGACCACTTGCCCCGTCCTTGACGGTCCCTCACCATTATGTAGATCAGGGACTGCCACACTCCAAGATTATACAACTTTTTTATTCAACGCTCCCCTCTGGGAATCCATTCAACGTACACGTGCCGAGGCCCTGTGTCCATTTATCTTAACACAGGAATGTGTGTGTGTGCGTGTGTGTGTGAGTGCGTGTGTGCGCGCGCGTTTAGGAGACAAATAAGCATAAATAACAATAAAAATGAACAATTTTACAATAAATAATACATTATAATTTATATGCATATTACCTGATAAAGAATATATAGATATACATTCATTATAGTGTGTATATAATTTAATTATGATACAAGGTCAATAAGCCAAATCTTTTTTCTCCCAATTAAATATTTGCCAATAAATATTTCCCCTCCAAAAATAAATATATAACAATAAAAGCAATAATGGAACCATAAGCACATGTTATATTTTAGATAGAAAGATATAAGTTATGCAAAATAACAGTATGCATACATGAAATTGAAGGTTAGATATTAATTTCCAGTTACAGTTAGACTAGTTAAATGATAGTTATATACAATATTATAATAAAATAAACAGGTCTGTTTAATAAATAAAAAAGATGCATAATTAAACAAGGTTTACAGTGCCAGGGGTAAAGTGTAAGTTGGACAGAAATATGCTATACTAATAGTCATTGTAGGCTGTCTATTCAAATATTCTTAAAGTGAATGAGAATAAAATCACGCCCGAGGCGCAGAAACGTTAGAGAATTAATTCCACAGCCAACGAACCCGCACCGCTCCATCTAATCTCACACCCCCAACGCCAAACGTCTGACCCGGACAATGGCAAGGGTCTGTCATCTTATTGTCACCGAAATGAACCATTTTCATCACACGTCCGCAATCTGGCGAAAAAGGCGGTCAACTCGCGCATTGCGACGCTTTTCAAGTGCGCCTACAGAAATAACGGCTGAGGTCGGCGAGCCGGAGAGTTTAGTCTGACGAACGGCGTTGCTTTTTTGTAGACTCGGATCAATGAGCATAAATCTAAGAAAATGTGGCTCATAAATTATTTTTTTCCAGCCATTCACATGCCTGGTAATATCTCATTATAATCTGACATAATTTAACGTTAAATAGTTACTCTGGTATTCAATAAAGGTGAAAAAGTTGTGATTAAATGTCATGGAGGGAATAAAACAATTTTTATTTATACATTTATTTATTTATTTTTTGGCAAAATCATGTGATCCTAGAAACCTGAACTTTTTTTGTTGATCATGTAAAAATATTTTATTGATTACACGGACCATTCCATAAGTTCACCCAAACATGTCCCTAAAAATTTGTGAAACAAAACGACGATTAGCTTTCTATACAGGGAAGGTCCAAAAGAAATGTTTAGATCTCTATGCAAACAAACAAATGGTTTATAATCCAGCAACAACTTTACCCGTGAAAAACTGTGCCTCTCCTTGCGTAAAAAAGATCACCTATGGATAGTTTGGATACCGTCTGAGATAAAAATGAGAAAATATTAAATTTTATATAAGGAAAAATGACCATGGATCCACATCTTTATACCACCTATGTAGCCTAAAAATAATTCTACGTATATTGCTAACAACGTCCGATGCAATAACCTTGTCATATTAAGAATAAATAAAGATAAAATAGTACTTTTTGTGCATTTAAAAACCTCTATAAAGTCACTTTAACTGTGTGCGTCATTCGGAATTTATGAATTACTTTTATGTTTGTGCATTTTGTGCACATTCATGGATCTCTAATGCCAAATTTCTCAAAATACAAAACAAAGCTAAAAATAAATAAATAAATAAATAAAACACAGGGGGGAAATCTGTTTAAAAGACAGTCGAGGTGGCATTTCAGGGATGAGCACGCATATTTTCGTCTATCAGTTGCTGCCCGTTGACCCCGACACCTCCTTCCCGCATGCACCGCGAGGCCGTTCTCCTTCCCGCAGCCGTTATGCGCGGAGTTTCCCCCAAACAGTCTGTCGTCTCGAGGGAATGTTGATTGTTATTGGATTTTTCCCCCTTCTCTTTTGGCCTCTGGGGGAATCGGGAAACAAAAAAGACGGGTAAGAGAGAGAGCGAGCAAGTGATGTGCGGACTGTGTTTGCGTGTGCGTGCGAGTGTGTGTGCGCGTGTGTCGACTCCCGCTCCCCATTCTTTCACTTTTGCGCCTTTGTTGGAATTGGGGAGGCTGCGCGTGTGCCTTCGAACCCGCACGCCACGCGCGCGCCCTGACCTGCATGACCTCGGATTTGCATAAAGCTGGAAAACTGAATTGGGGGCCGGCACACACACACGCACACACACATACACACAGTCAAGATAATGCACCCTTTTAGTATAAACTTAACGAGTAGATTTCACTCAGAATTGAATGAAACTGACAAAATGCTCTGATTTTAGGAAAGACAAAGCAGCTTTTAGATTACCCAAGTGTCCAGCAACTAAACAAGTTCCTTATATACACACATGTAGCACACAAAGTTTTAAACACAATCATATAGATTATATAGAATAATGCCTATGCAACTTTGAAACAAGTTTTTAATTCTAGGTTTTTCTTCTGTCCTGCTCAGTGGTTTTGGAAGAATGTGTGAATGCCTCAGGGGAAACCAGACTGCAAACAACAGATTGACACCACACACAACCCTGCCGATAAATGCCTGAGCTGGGACTGGTATCTTGAAGATGGCTCAAGACTCTTCACTCCGTTTTTGTTTGTAATTTATTAAAATATACGCGTGTGTGCTGTATTAAAACACTTTCTAGAAAGCACACATCCTTGTCTAATTCTAAAGCACATTACATTAGATTACGCAAGACTCAACAGCTGCTATATTTCCTTTCCTTTGTGTTTCACCATTAGCTCACTACAACTCATCCATGAAGAAATGCAAGCAAGCAGCTCTATATAAATAGTTTTAATATTTTGGATCATATTTAGAAGCGAAAATGTCCTTTTTTTTAAACCCAGTTTTGTGCTGTTGCACAGAACAATCACATGTAAGGGAAATTTATAGACTGGAAACGAATTAGTGTGTATGATATGGAGTAACACACTACAAAAACCTGTAAATGTTGATAATTATCTAAATATGCTGCAATATTTTTTGTCTTGCATAAAAAAAAATATTTCCCCTTGTATGCAGATTTTTATTTGGAGACAATTCATTTTAGCTACATAACCATTTCGAATATCTCATGTTAAAGAATATTTAAAAAAAATAATAAACAAAGAGAAAAAGATAAAAATTGCAAGAAAAAAAAACATTTATTTCGTTTTTGCTCTTGAACTTCTATTCTTTTTTTTATTTATCCTATTTATGGAGATTTTTAAAGACAATACAGCTACACAATACCGCTACATAACCATTTTGAAGAACTAATGTTAAAGAAAGAAAAAAAGAGAAAAGGGGAAAATTAAAGAAAACGTTGATTTCGTTTTGAATAATGCATACTTTGATATTGAAATAAAAACGGTACCAGCTTTAGTTTTGAGATCATGAGAAGCTGGCTGTTTACATTGTTTATATGCAAAAGAAACAGCATGGCGCCAAATCTGGGAAAACTTTGTATCTTCTTTTAGAAGAATATTAGAAGAATTTAAATATAAGTACATTCAAGTTTTGATTATAAACCTAAAGAGAGAGAGAGAGAGAGAGAGAGAGATTTACATCTATCCCTTTGCATCTTTCTTTTGTTCTTTGACAGTCTTTTTAAATATACATTGATTTGTAAAGTCAAATGATTTAATGACAAAAATCTGATAATGAAAAAAAAAAAAAAGACTACAGAACAGGTTTCCATATACAGCACGACATTCCATTTCCATTCATAGGATGCCGGTGTCTTGTTGCTACGGGGAACGACGCCGTGAAGGGCTCTGATTGGTCAGCAGCGCCTCGCGAGCCATGTGCGCGCCTACATTTGCATACAGCTGTACTGTAGTTACCGCGCGCGTGAATACAGCCTGCAGAGAACAAAAGCAGAAGCAGAAGCACAATGAGCCGCTCCGCAATCCGCTCTGAGCTTTATACAGGAACCTCCTGAAAGGGCTCGAGTAGCTACAGAAGGGCGGTGTGTATTGTAAAGCCGCAAATTGTGATCAATTAGGAGGGGCTGACAGCGATTACGCAAGTTGCCAAGAAGCGTGTTGTGGAATTCTTATTTGGATTCCGGTGATGAAGGGCAGGGAGGAGGGCTTAGAAACAACCACCACATAAGGTGAGATAGTATAATGTTCGAAGAGGGGTGAGGTAGTTCCTCAGGAGATCTTTGGATAGTCTTTGGTTCATGCAGGGGGGCATGGTGGATCAGTGTTAAGACAGCCATAACAGTATAACCACCTGCCTAACATTGTGTAGGTCCCCACCTTTGCCACCAAAACAGTAATGACCTGTTTGTTCTGACACCTTTCTATTGGAACCAGCATTAAACTTTTCCTCAATCCGAGCTACAGTAGCTCTTTTATTGTATCGGACTACGCTGGCCAGTCTTCACTCCCCATGACCCTGTCGCCAGTTCACCAGTTTTCCTTTCTTGGATGACTTTTGGCATGTACTGACTACTGCAGACTGGGAACATCCCACAAGAGCTGCAGTTTAGGAGTTGCTCTGCCCCAAATGTCTAGCCATTAAAATTTGGCCCTTCTCAAAGTAATTACATTTTCAACATCTAGTTACAATCGCTAATAAAAATGGGTGGGATCGACTGTATTAGGCAGCAAGTGAACCATTTTTCCTGAAGTTGATGTGTTGAAAGCAGAAAAAATGGGCAAGATTTAAGTGACTTTGCAAAATTGTGATGGGTCAGAGCAACTCCAAGCTCTTGAGGAATGTTCCTAATCTGCAGTGGTCAGGACATACCAAAAGTGATCCTTGGAGGGAAAACCGGTCATAGGTGGCCAAGGCATATTGATGCACGTGGGGAGTGAAAGCTGGCCCGTGTAGACTGATCCAATAGATGCCTTAGTGAAGATCAAATTGATGAAAAGGTTAATGCTGGTTGTAATAGAAAGGTGTCAGAACATCACTGTTATGGTAGCAAAAGGGGGATCCTACTTAGGGTCATGGGTTGGTGCCCTATTCAAGGTGTACTCCACTTTTACCCTTTTTCCACCAAGGCGGTTCCGAAGCTGGTTCGAAGACAGTGCCCGATTTTGAATTTTGAACAAAAGTTGTTTGTTTTCAGACAGCCAAAGCACCAGCCCTCAGACAGATAAACCTGTTCCATTGTATCACCAACACCTTCCTGGGGTAGAAAAAAGGAGCGCGTAGATTAGTGGTTGGGGTGGGATCATGTTGGCCAGCTAAAAGTTTGTGACAGCCATCTTTAAAAAAAATGGAATTCAATATGCAATGTGCAGCTCAAATGATTTCTAGTAATGATAATGCCAGGAGACCTGCTCGCAAAGCCATGTTGAAGTTTGCCATTGTTGTTGTTGTGCTTGCCGCTTGCATTTTTTTTGCCATTATCATTGCTGCTAGCATTGCTGGGAAGGTAGAGACTCTTTAGCCCACTGAAAAACAAAGCTAGTTCTAAGGAGGTTCACTATTCACGGTATAAACAAAAACTGTAAGCTGTTTCCTACAGTGGTACATGGAGCACTTTCTAATACGAAAACTCTTTATTTCCATGTACGTACATTTACACGTATATTTACACATAATACGATTATACTTATATAATGTCTTTATGACCTCATTTGTTGGAACCACAAAGTAATTTATAATTTATTGGAGCAGAGTAAATAAGAATTAAGATATAAGGACACAAAAGTGGCATGGTGGCCTAGTGGTTAGCACTGTCACCTTGCACCTTCGGGGTTCGAGTTCGATTCCCGCCTCTGTGTGCATGGAGTTTGTATGTTCTCCACGCTCTTGGTGAGTTTCTTCCCACACTCCATAGACATGCAGATTAGAATAACTGGCATTCACAATTGCCCATAGTGTGTGAATGACTGTGTGTACTGTATGTGTGTGCCCTGCAATGGATTGGCACCTTGTTCAGGGTGTACCCCACATCGTGCCCTAAGTCTCCTGGGATAGGCTCCAGGTCTCCCGTGACCCTGTATTCAGGATTAAAGAGTATAGACGATGAGTGAGTGAGCAAAATAACAGTGGTAACTTGTTGGTACTGTGATATGTACACATAATATTTCAGGCCACATTTACCAAATCAACAAATACTGTACCTTAAATGGTAAATGGTAGAACAAACATCACACTGAACTCTCGCATCCTAAGATTGTTTCAAGTTTTTGCAAGCAGCCTTGAACAGTATAGTCTCTAACTTCTGAGTTACAACTGTCCCCTTTACACTGCAAATCAGGGGGAAAGGTTTTTTAGTTTGACCTAGTTCATAGTGCCAAGGCGGCACAGTGCTAACCACTAATAAAAGTAGTGGTTGGCACTGTTGCCTTGCACCTCCAGGGTTCGGGTTCAATTCCCGGGCCAGGCTCAATTCCTGTCTCTGTGTGCATGGAGTTTGCATGTTCTCCCCGTGCTTGGTGGGTTTATTCCAGGTACTCCAGTTTCCTCCCACAGTCCAAAGACATGTAGGTTAGGCTTTTTGACATTCCCAAATTGTCTGTAGTGTGTGAATGAGTGTCCAGGGTGTACCTCGCCTTATGCCCTAAGCCTCCTGGGATAGGCTCCAGGTCCACGCGACCCTGAATACAGGATAAAGCGGTATAGAAGATGAGTGAGTGAATGAGTTTATTGTGACATCAGTAAAAAGGGTAAAACTGAAGTCAGCTGAAAAGCTGTGAGAGCATGATTTGGTTCAAAAATTACTTTCAGAAAAATCACTGATCAAAATCACCAGCAGATCACTTTTTACCTCTACGACAAGAAGAAGTAGAATCTTCTCCGTCTGATCACTTTTTGTTAATAGTAAAATTTGTTCCTTTCTTTGGTCCGCTATCACAGAAATATGTTCCACAAAAACTACTCAGCAATGAATAAAACAACCTGGTGCTCTGTTATTGGAAGATAATGAACTTAGTTGATTGTTAACAGACTGATTATGTTCCAACAACAGCATGTCCAGAACTGTTTTTAATTATTTAAAAAATATTTTTATATCATATTTTGTTTAATTTCCTCATTATATTTAATATTTTGGTACAGTACATTCACAAAACAAGTTAATTTCCTTTTAAGTCCCTTGTTACTCAACACTTGGGTTTTGGATTGTGGTACCTTGTGGGACTTTGTCACTTACTCAAGATAATTAAATAAAGCAGGATGCTCCTGAGCTCTTGTGGAATTTAAATAAAATATTTTGTGAGGTTTTGATTTTTTTTGTATACATTTGTCAAAAAAGGTACTTAATTGTGGATTCTTGTGTGAAGATTAATGGCCAAACAATTTTGCATTACAAAGAATATATAGTTCATCTTGAAAAAAATATATATTGTGAAAAGGTTAATTTTCTTTTGAGATTTAATTCAGACAGTGAAATTCTCATACATAAAAATAAATATTTTAAGTCTTTTTTGTTTTGATTTTGACGATTACAACTTATAGCTCATTAAAATCCAATATCTCAAAATATTAGAATATTTAATTTCAAGTTGGAGTAAATGACTATTCATGCAGTATAAATATTGTGTATCTCTTGGTTTAATTTGGCATATTTGCATTGGGAGGACTGCTGATTTGACAGCTATCTAGAAGATGATTATTGACACCCTCCACAAGGAGGCGAAGCCACAGAAGGTGCTGTACTGAAGCATATTCATGGAAAGTTGACTGGAAGGGAAAAGAGTGGAAGTGGTCTACATCTGTCATGTTGACTGGCTATCCAACTCTGCTGACCTCAACCCTATACAGAATCATGTTCAATCTGGTCTTCAGTAATGCTGATGCAATCATTTGTGCTAGTTTTGCCCTGACCAAGTATTGAGTGCATAAATGAAGATAAGTTTTCAGACTTTTGTATTGTAAATAATTTTTGACTAAGCTAAAGAATAAAATATCTAAAGAATAAAATAGAATAAAATATTCTAATATTTATTTATATGAGTTATATGATAATAATAATTTTAAAAAAGGCTTAAAATATTTCACTTTATATGTAATAAGTCTAGAATATAAGAGCTTCACTTTTTAAATTCAATTACAAATGAATTTTTTTCATGATATCTTAATTTTTTGAGCTGCACAGTATAATACAATAAAGTCTCCAAATGTAAAGTGTTTTTCTTTCTTGTATGTCACGCTAGAACCTGTTTAATGAATAAATATTTGGACAGCACAACACAATAAATGCCATTTTCAGACTCATTTTAACAAATTATTATTCTTCACATCGGCAGTAATGAATAACAGTCATTCAATGCTTAACTTCCACCTAAGTTCCACCATACTGTCTGTGAAATAGGATTATTATGCGATTTGAATGTTGTAAATTATAGATTTAACAAAACTATGTGCAATACTGTAAGCACTGTGGTGAAGCAGACAAATAATATTTTATTCAAATTCAAATTCAAATTTTATTTGTCACATACACAGTCATACACAGTACGATATGCAGTGAAATGCTTATACGACCGCCAGTGACCTTAAAAATGTAAAGTTTATAGGTAAGAAATAAATGTGAATAAAAAGAAATACGAAAGAAAATAAATTTAACTAGTAAAATAAACTGTACAAATAAGGGCATAATAAAAAGATTACAAAATATAGAATAGAAAAATAGAGATTTGTAAAAATTTGAAAGTGACAATGGTTGTGCAAATATGCATAAAAAGTGACTTATTAAAGTGTCTTATTATAGTGTCTTATGCAATGGTCCAGAAATGAAAGGTGGTAGAGATGCTGTCGGGCCTTTTTCACCATGGTGTTGATGTGACAGGACCATGACAGGTCCTGCGTGATGTGAACACCGAGGTATCGGAAGCTGTACTGTACAATTATGTACAAGAAATGTGTGTAAGAGACATAAGATGTACACACTGTGTGTTTGAAGCTGCGGTATTTGTTTTTTTTCTGGTTCTGTCCATTATTACTGTTATGCAATACACATTATACTACTGATAGACACATGGTTGACTGATGCATGAAAGGACTTTAGTTATGTATTGTCTGTAATGTTTCTCATGATCTTCAACATGTGCAATATAACTCAAGTAGACACTACTTTCTGTTTATATCACTCAAAAACTACAATCAAAGCATGAATTTGCTATATTCATGTATATGCTATATATATAACCAACATATTTTTGATCCCAAATTGCATGCGTAAATGACCACAAACACACACACACAAAAAAATCACACTACATGCTGATTTAGCCTGTGTGTCATACAAAAATCATACTTATTTAACCCAAACATTTTTTTTCAAACAGGATAAGCAGTATAGATGACTGAATGAATTTTGTAAAATAATAATAATAATAATAATAATAATAATAATAATTAATATACTTGTGACTCCAAGAAAACATGCACAATATTTTTTCCATCTGTGTGCAAAACTTTTTTTTTTCTCAAACCTGGAGTAAAAAACTGGAGTTATCTCATTTTGCTGTCAAACTGTTCAAATGTTTGTCCAGTGTTAGTAAAGTCATTGTATTAAAATAATAACAGGAAGGAGAACAAGAACAAGTATTGAATCAGTGTAAAAGCAGCTTCTGTTGAGACACAGGCTCATCAACATGGCTTTGGAAATTTTGCATGAAGGCATATCATGGTCCTGCAACCCCACAGCTCCAGGGTCACCAGTGCTACACTATACTGTATGGACAAACGTATTTGGCCAAATCTGTTAATTACTGAAGTCAGGTTTGAAGAGCAATCTTAATGCTTCAGCATACCAAGACATCTTGGACAATGCTATGCTTCCAACATTATGGCAACAGTTTGGGGAAGGCTCTTTTCTATTCCAACATGACTTGTGTCCCAGTGCACAAAGCAAGGACTATAAAGTCATGGTTCGATGTGGAAGAACTTGACTGGCCCGCTCATACTCCTGACTTCAACCCCATTAAGCAGCTTTGGGATGAACTGGAACGGAGATTGCAAGCCAGGCCTTCTCATCCAACATCAGTGCCTGACCTTATAAATGCTCTTTGACCACCACATCCAACATCATAATACACTGGTTCATTAAAGTGGAGATAAATTTTTAAAACTACTTACTAGTATAAAAATATAACACAAACAAAAACGAAAAACAAAGTATCACTGAACATATATTGGGTCATGTTTGTAAAACAAAGAAACAAAGGAAAGAACAATGAGACAAACAACATATAAAACTACGTATAAAGATATTATTTTCAGTGACCAGTAGCACCAGCCCCAGAGACCCAGGAGGCTTATAAACAGTTTGACAGCAAAATGAGACATTTTGGCAGTATTATGATTTTTTAAATTTTATTTATTTCAAAAGATGCAAGACAATACTGCCAAAATGTATCATTTACAGGTTGTTAGAAAATATTCTTTGCATTGTCTCTTATTGAGTCACAAGGGGGTTAAAAAGCTGTTCATCATTCAAAGTTATTCATATCAGTGTAAAGTTAGTATGATTTTGAAAGTGCTATAACTCCACCTGGCACAGTT
>JAQMYG010000017.1:6539400-6558286 GCA_030014215.1 Clariallabes teugelsi
CCCCGCAAATAAAGTGACAATTTCTTTACCCGCCCCAACCCGACCCGCGGGTTACCAGACGACCCGCGCATCACTAGTGTGTGTGTAATGACTGGTCATGCTGTAAATCAGACTTCACTTCTGGCGTTTAATTTTTATTACATTATAACTGTAATTAGATGCACCTCTCCACTTGGTGCAATTATTATTAATGATACTCAGCATGTGTGAGTAGTTTCATACCAAATTCTACAAATGCAATGAAAATTCCTTAGTCTAATAAAATTCACAGTGACAGGATCAAGGTCAGATTGTACAAAGCCTTTGCACCTTTACCCACTGTTTTTTTGTGATTCAATAATCATTGTCAATATTCTTAACCATTGCAAAACTGCACTCGCACAGGCACGGACTAATAACTGTTTGTAAAAATTAGCATACAACTGTTGAGTAATGCAAAAAAAAAAAAAAAAGATTAAGGAAAGCGCATGTGATTAGAGAACTCCCACATTTGTTCTTCAAAAGAGGTGTGGGTTACACTGCCATGAGTCTTCCTTTGGTTTGTAAACGAGGACACGATGACATACTTTTCATCGCACGTGTGACATCACGTCCTGGATAGGAAGCTGCTCCTACCGGAAGGAGGGGGATGTAAAGTACGAGGGAAAAAAAAAAAATGGTCCAAGAGATGAATCTTCTCTAACCATAGCAACCTGCCACTGCACCCTCTGACCCCGTTTTTCCATTGTTACATCCTGACAAAACAAGCAGTGGACACTCCGGCCTTGTCCGCGGTTGCATGCCTGAACCAAACAGGAAGGATGACTGAAATCCTCCCTCGGATTCATTACGGCCAAACTTCATACCGCTGCAATCAGCGTTGGCAGGATTTGGCCCATGACAGAGCGTACTGTAGGTCAGGATAAACTGTCTAAAGGAAGGGAAGAGGAAAGAGAAACCCCTACATGTGACGTCATAGGCAGTGAGTTTGGGTCAAGTTGTACGTTACGCATTGCAAAGTTCGGCAAAGTTCACTTGTTTTAGTAAAAGTAGATCTGCACCAGTCTGGATGATGAAAGCTAGAAAGTGATGAATTTCATGTTTTATTCAATTTCTAAAGCAATTTTTTTTGCCAGATTATTTATCATCAGAAATTGGCAGGCAAGTTGAGTCCTGTAGAAAAATACAAAATTCTTAACAACACACAGTCCCCAGGACTCGGCATAACAACCAATTCCCTAAACAGCAGCCCTGCAAATGATAAATATAATTACGCTTGTGCTGTAAATCTTCATTGTCATTTCTGGCATTTAACTTTTATTACATTATCACTTTAACTAGGCACAAAAATGATCAGCGTTTACAATCTAAAGTGAGCTAAACAAGCATAATATTTATTCATTATCAACTCTCGCATTGTCCTCTACATGCAAATGTACGCATAGGCTGCTCTTGCCCCTTAGGAAAAGACATCAAGGACAGTCAGCCGGGACTTTGTGGGAGCTTTTGTGTAGGAAGTACAGTCCAAAGAGTTCATTAATAACCTTCCCAATCTTCTGTCCAGTCCAGTTTAAGCCTCTGCCTGCTGTCCAGTGTACAGTAATCTGTCTTCCCTTAATCTCCTGGCAGAGTCGAGAGAAACGTTGCAGTTCGGATGGCTTTTTGTCTACTCGTGGTCTAGCGCAACAGGAAGAGTTTGCACAACCTTATGTGGAATTGTCGATCAGTCAAAAACAGCAAACGGCCGTATCGTGCACGAAACAAGACATACTTGTACTGAACATGCTGTTGGAATAAAAATAATCAAAACAGAGATTATTAGTGTAAGATGGCCAGAATTATTGTTTATTATTATTGTTTTAGCAATTTCTTATTTATAAAAGAACTACACATTATATATATATTCGGTATGGTTTAACATCTATTGTATGAAACAAGATAGTTCCTTAATGCTTATAGCAGATTTAAACAAATGACCAGTCTGTTTGAAAGTCAATAAGATGAAAAAAGGTAGCTTGTCATGTACTGACACACCTCTGTCGGAAAACTTGAAACTAGGAGCAATACATCTGACAGTTATGACTGTTATGTGCTGACGCTGGAGACTCTAGATGCTAAATTAATATTTCCTCATTAAAAAAAACAACAACAACAACCATATCAAGAAAAACAGTAAACACACACCTGTTTGAGCCAAAACAAGTTCCTGTGTATCTTCTATAGATACATAATCCCTGTGTATGTAGATTCTAATTATATTATTTATTAATTATTAATTATCCTATAAGTGCAATCCTGTGGTTTGTTTTGCAGCCAATTAGTAATAAAAAATAATAATAAATCACAGTTGAGATTTTAGCAATGCTGTGATGTGTGTTTTAAAAAGTTGACTGTAATTGATATATTGTATAAACAGGCGGAAATACTGTGCAAAACTATTAAGCCATTCCATATTTCTTTGTATTCTGCATGCAAAATCCCAAATTCTTGTATTTTTAATCTAGTCTTGAGTCCTGAGAAGGTCTCATTGACTCTGATCTTTTGGCTCTGATATATTAACCAGTGAGTGTTTACGAAGTTGAGATGAATTGCGAGGATTACAATTGCAAATCTGTCACTTGAATGCAGTCATTTGTCTCATTTAATGCAGTGCTCAGGAAACGCAGTGTTGCCAACCGGCTGCCTGTTTTACACCGCGACAAAGCTGCTGAAGTCAAGCCGTAGGAAATCGTTCGCCTCTGTGTCACAGAGTTGAGGCAACAGTTGAGTTTATGCTCCGGCTTCCTGAGGCCTACTGTATGTGAGCGCGTCTAGAGCGATTGTTCAAACGGAGACGCCTGACCTTTTGAGCTGACGGACAAATTAAGATTTGAGATCCTTGAGATGCAGTGAATACAATACAATGAGGGAGTTCAAAATACACTACTTGTTCTCTTCATTTAAATTGTGTAAGTTATTTATGCTTGTGCTGGCTTGGACTGGAGGAGGAAGGTCAGGGAAGACGTTTCTTGAAAAACCTATTGTACTTGCAAAGCTGTAAACCTTTAAAATACATAGAAGAGCAGCTATTAAAAGACTCGCTCTAGGATACACGAGTTTATTTCATGATGTATGGAGGGATACAGACCGAATCATTTTGACACCGAAAAAACACTGTCATCACTTGAACCAGTTCTGAGCTCTTGAAAATTCCCTCTAGACTGCACCAATATGGAAAGCTATTCTGTAATCCTGCATGCTTGTTATTTTTTTTTGCATTGCCCTAGCTCACTGTGTTACAAATTTAAAGTACTAAAAGTACTAAATGTGAACATTATTTGGGGGGTTTGTTCATCTTTATAAATAGAAAGCTGCACCGATGCGATGCATATCCTGTGTGAAAATCAGTGCATTTTGGTTGCGTGTGCAAAATGCTAAGAATGTGTGATTCGTCTGAAATTGTCTGAAATGAACTGCTGCAAGTATGGTCAATGTCTTAATTGAAAATAATAAGCTGTTTTGTCTTGTTGCATAAATGGAAATAGAAAAAAAAACACAAAAAAAAACGAGTGTGTTTTTTGGAGTAGGTTTTTCCATTGAGAACATGGTGCAGGAGTTAGGACTAAGAGGAGCACAATGATGACCTCAGATGACAGTGTCTGCTATGATGACGTGCATTCACACCTCCGTCAGCTGGCATATTTGGGCTGGATGACTGTGGGAAATAGTCATGACAATTCAGTCAAGCCAATGTTGGTCAAAAATAGAGAAGGATTTCCAATAGATGCTGTTCGCAAGAACAAGGGTTCTTTCCAAGGCACAAATGAAAGTGTTAATAACCACGTCATCAAATGGATTAACCTGAAATTAGATGAGGGAAGTTCAAATGAGCGTTTAGCGTCAACGAGATCGTGAGGGACACTGTTCAAGCTCATGAACAGCTGGCTACTGTATGATGAATAGAAGGATTGTTTAGTCAGTTAAATCACTCACTCTTACTCACTCATCTTCTATACTGCTTTATCCTGCATTCAGGGTCACGGGGACCTGGAGACTATCCCAGGAGCTTTAGGGCACGAGGCAGGGTACACCCTGGACAGGGTGCCAATCCATCGCAGGGCACGCACACACACACATACAAATACACACACACACACACACACACACACACTACGGGCAATTTGGGAATGCCAATTAGCCTAACCTGCATATCTTTGGACTGTGGGAGGAAACCGGAGTACCCGGAGGGAACCCACCAAGCACGGGGAGAACATGCAAACTCCATGCACACAGAGACGGGAATCGAGCCTGGCCGTGAATCGAACCCGGACTCTGGAGGTGCAAGGCGACAGTGCTAACCACTACACCACCATGCCGCCTATTTAAATCATAATATTTGACAATTTTTTTTTCTCAGTCTTGTCCTTGCTACACTTGGACCTGCAACAGATTCAGGGTCAGGTTTAACAATAAACTTGGATTTGTAAAACTTGGACAGTTCTAATTCTGTTTTGGCACAGATGTGTAAAAAACAGTTCCTGAATTGGGCGTCTGCTATGCTGGATGATTGTGTGAGTCATAAACAACAATACTGTATATTGTTTCAGTGTTGATTCATTGTATGCAGGAAGGCTATGCGATTGGAAACGTTTCATTATTGTGTACATTGGTGCTGATCACCACTTACAATCAGTATGTACTTCAGTGTCTCACTTTCATCAGAGACTATAAATCAAATGATAGTGGAGGGTCTTTACTGTAAGTACGGCTGCAGCATCATGCCATTATGTGACTCAGCATGGCTAATTATACACTCACTGGCCACTTCGTTGGGTATGTCTTTTCTAATGCTGGCTTGGACCCCCTTGCCTCAATTCTTCATAACATAGATGCCTAGAAAATTGCCTTAAAGATTTTGGTTCAAATTGACCTGATACCATCAAGTACTGTATATGCTGCACATCCATAATGCTGATCTTACTTCTATAAGATCCCATGGGTGCTCCATAAGATTGAGATCTGGTGACCATTTGAGTACAGTGAACCCATTGTCATGCTCAAGAAACCATTTTAGCTTTGTGATATGGCGCGTTATCCTGTAATCATCAAGTGATGGACATGGCCAGTTGGTAATATGGAGCCCAAAGTGTGCCAGGAAAATCTCCTCCACACTATTACTCCATAACCACCAGCCAGGAAGGAAGTACAGTATGGATCCATGCTTTAATGTTGTTTACAACAAATTCTGACTCGACTACCAGAATGTTGCAGCAGAAATAGAAACTCGTCAGACCAGGCAATGTTTTTCCAATCTTCTATTGTTCAACTTTGGTGAGCCCATGCAAATTATAGTCTCGGTTTCCTGTTCTTAGCTGATAGGAGTGGCACCCGGTGTGGTCATCTGCTGCTGTACTGTAGGTTCGACTTCAAAGATGCTCTTCAGCATACCTCAGTTGTAATGAGCCGTTATTTGAGTTACTGCTTCCATTCCCCTCTGACCTCTGGCATCAACAAGGCATTGTTTTTTTTTGCCTAGAGCGCTGCCATTCAATGGATATTTTCTTTCCTTCAGAACTTTTTTACACATGAAAATCCCAGTAGATCAGCAATTTCGGAAAAATACCGAAGACCAGCCTGTCTGTCACCAACAACCATGCCACATTAAGAGTCACTTAAATAACCCTTCTTCCCCATTCTGATGCTCAGGTTTGGACTTCAGCCGATAGTCTTGACCATGTCTACATGGCTAAATGCATTGAGTTGCTGACGTGTGATTGGCTGATTAGATGTGAAGATAACAAACTAGCTAGTGAGAGTATATACTAATTATACACAAGTGATATGAACCTCATTGTACTCTGAGACCCCTGTCCTACATTCTGTATAGGACGGTACACCATTATTCTCAAATAAGATGTGGTTCAGACTTATTCGAATGTAGTTACAGTAGGTGCTTACTGTGTGTAATGGCTTACATTTGTAGTATTTAGAACGTAGACATCATATCAAAGTTCAGATTTTCCATCAGGAATGTAAAGTATGGTGTAAACCTATAGAAATATTGTTAGATGTAATTGTAGTCAAACTGAGGCCTTTTTAAGGTAACTTATACACACATTTAGGGTAATCGTTGATATTCTCGGTGGTTTGGTAACATTTCCAGTTTCATTCCGCTTATACATCAGGTAAATTAAAGGCTTAACAGCTTAGTGTCACCTAGCTAAACCTCAGCTATTACATAGCTTCCACACTTGGTATGTGTGTGTGTGTGTGTGTGTGTTGTTCCCAGTTGCTTAGCAACAGTGGTCTCAAGACTATTTTATAGTTTCTGCTGGCTGCTTTGCTGGAACTGCTTTTTGTAGCATTTTGTAGTCAGAAAGATAGATGACACACAATATGAATGATCTTTTAATAGTATTACGTTAGTTTAAATGTTTAACTCCCTTAAGTGGAGTTGGCATGGCCTTACTCTCACTCTTATGCTTTCCCAACTTGAAGTTGGAAAAAAAAGTATGTTCTCTTTTTGAAAAGTTAACCGCCACAGTATTACATAATTCGAAACTGAAAAAATAAAGTGCCGCTACTCTAAGGCCCTCCTGTGAATTCTCAGGGCCATACAAATACGTTTCTAATTGCAAGCCATCAAATTAACTTTAAATTGATGTAGGCTTGTAGGCTTGCAGGCTTGCAATAAGCAGTACCATCGTTTATTTCTGCCAAAAATTACTGCTTGGGATGTTTTTTTTTTTTTTTTTTTGCTGAGACTTTATTGTGTTTTATAGAGGATGCCTGGTGGGTACACTAATGGGTAGGCTATTTTAAAAATGGACTGAGACGCTCCAAGAAAAACTAATTTGATCACGCAATATAAGATCACATTATGAGAAGCAATATAAGACGGTAGAGCCGGCAATCAATATGAAGTGCGTCACACTGGGGGACGCAAAACAGAACGGGTCGCATGTGGTGTGGTTACAGGGCCCCTTTGTGGGATGGTAGAGCTCATCTATGCCTATGTAATGTGTGTGGGCACATACATACACATACTGACATGGACACATACTCACAAACACATAACACATAAGCAGTTGTGGCGACACTAACTTTTTGCAAAAAGTAGTTCATCTGTTGTTCTGTGCAATGTTATAAACACTACAGAACCTAAAGTTCAAATCATTGATTTTGAGGATATTTTTAATACTGGGTCAAAAACCATGTTTTTTTCCCCCTACATGATTACTCAATGGGTACAAATTCAGGTTTGTATATATTTTATGAATTCACAGATACTTAAAAAGCGTTGTTTATGATTTTAAATAAGGGTGGATTGGTCAAAAATATGGAAATTAATAAATGGCCAAAATGCAGCTAGTGCTCATCTGGCATTTCAAAGATGGGTTGAAACTGGCCTTGTGAAAAGCTTTGATCCATACCCATATATTACTGAGCTACAGTCTCATCAAGGTTGTGGGTGTGGGTGTGTTCTGGCATCCAGCATCAGATGACAGCAGTATGTGGGCCAGAAAAAAGTGGTAAGTGTGGGCAAGCATGATTTGTTATCAGTGTATGTCGAGTGTAACAAGCATAGCAACAATGATCAAGGATAGCACGGATTGTAAATATTGGCTAAACACATACCGGCCACTTTATTAGATATCGTCTTAATTACCATGTAGGTACAAGCTCCTTGCACTACTACACATACTGCATTTCCATGTCTCTATGTTATAGCATTGCTTCCTCGCAGTTCCAGTCTCCGGCCTTAATCCTGAGCCCACTCAGACATAAAGTTACCAAACAAAACATTGCTTTGTCTCTAAGACGGTGCTAATAGCCTCATGAGACCTCTTTGTCTTTAATATGGACAACACATTTTCTCTCAGCTGGTATGTTTATCCTTGTAAGATCCTCATCGAAGGACCGTTGGGTATTATTCTTTTGCAAAACTTCCTGTTTGAAGACACTGAGCAAGTTCAATAGTTACCAGGTCAGCAGTATCAGGAAATTACAAGGTATACAACATTAGAGTTTGGATCTGAGGAGTTATACTTTCAGTATACTGTATATATGGTGTCCCTTTAATTAAAGTAACTTTTTTAAAAAACTACGGGTTTGTGCAGGTGAAGTTTGCTTGTTTTTTACTTTTGCATGGTTGGTTTCCTCCAGGTACAGTACTTTAGTTTCCTCACACAGTCCAAGTGCATGCGGTGTAGCTGACTGAAGTTTGCAAATTGCCTGTAGTGTATGATGATTGGGTGTGTTCATGGAGTTCCCCCCACAGGATAAGCGGTGTAGATGAGTGGATGAATGAATGAATTGATGAATGAATGAAGTATAAAATACAGTGCAAAGTGATAGCGTGATTGAGAGACATAGAGTGAGTGTGTGAGAGGCAAAGTACATCATGTATTTGAGTTCTCCAGGTTCCTTCCATTTGTCATGTGATGGACTTCCATCCAGGCTGTATCTTCTTGTTCGGCTTTGGATTCACCGGGACCCTGACCAGGATAAGGCGTGCACGCAAGATGAATGAATGAATGTAAGGTTAGCAGTGATGCCTTGCCTCTCCAGGGTTTGGGGTTCAAACCTCAGCTACGGCCTGAGCTGGTAGTATGTGCATGCATTTCCTGTGCATTGTGGGTTTGCTCTGAGTACTCCGGTTTCCTCCCACAGTCCATGCGGTGTAGGCTGATTCTCACTCACTCTCTTTACCGCTTTATTCCTGAGGCCTGAAGCCTATACCAGGGGACTTAGGGTACGAGGCAGGGTATACCTGGACAAGGTACCAATCCATCACTCTGCACACACACACACACTCACGCTCATTCATGCACTATGGGCACTATTTTGGGAACACTGTTTAGCCTAATCTGTATGTCTTTGGACTGTGGACGGAAACCGGAGTACCCGGAGAAAACCCACCAAGCACGGGGAGAACATGCAAACTCCATGCGGGAATCGAATCCGGACCCGGCGACAGTGCTGAACACTAAGTGTAGGCAGATTGGGATTCCCAAACTGCCCTCAGTGTACTATGATTGGCTGTGTGAGTGGGCACTTGTGCCCTGTGATGGGTTGGCACTCCATTCAGGGAAGTTCCCTGCACAGGATAAGCGATGTAGATGGATGGATAAATAAATGAATAAAAGAGTGAACTACAGTACCAAGTGATTGGTGAGTGTGTGTGTGTGTGCGTATATGTGTACGTATGTGTGTATGTGACAGAGAGACAAGGAAGTGTCACATCCTTTCACATCCGCTGCTCTCTCTCTCTCTCTCTTTTTCTAAGCCAGCATTGCTGCACCTGTTTGCGCGCGAGATTTTTTTTTTTTTTTTGCAACCCCGACGAGAACAAACTTCACAGACGTGTGGCTTTTTCTTCCCCCCACTTCACACGTAAATACTGACGTACCTCGCGTCAGATTCATCCTAATCACCATGAACACATGAAGTGAAAGAAACGGCGGAAGAGTGAGTGAGAGAGTGTGTGTGTGAGAGAGAGAGAGAGTTGCTCAGACGCGGCTGTATTGAGCTCGAAGCCGTTTCTCTCCGCGTCGCTGCTTAATTAAATACAAACCTGGTTCGATTTTCTGACACCGAACACCTGCGGAATGTTTTCCCGCTTTTTTTGTGTGTTCGGATTTGTTTGATGTGTATCTTCGCCTCTGCTGGCTGTAACGTCGTTACTAAGGATGTGATTGATGAACGGTTACTTTGCCGCGCTCTGTCGAACGGTAAGTACCGTTAACTCCGCGTCGCCATTTCCGGCAAGCGCGTGACATTTATTCATTCCCGAACAGCGTCTTTCGAAGCGGAAGTCTGACGCGTTTTTATTTCTCATGCAGTAACGCTGACAGTATGTATTTAACTGTAAACTTTAATTTACCTTAATGTTGTGGTGACGGCGGAAATGTCACCTTGTTTATCTTTGTCGGATCTTTATCGCGTGCTTGTCAATTCGCGTGACCAAAACAACCCCAGGGGGGCTAACACTTTATTTATTTATTTATTTATTGCAGCCAGACACCTATTACTAACTATAAAATAAATAAATTATTTTGTTTATTCAAATATGTAAACTAATATTCTGGACAGTTATTGAAGTGCATTTTACACTTAAACTTTCCAACCCCAGTTCCAGGATGCATTTATTTATTTATTTTATTTTATTATTATTATTATTATTATTAATTATTTTACCTATTCGTCCTATTTCAGTAGATTTTTTGTGCAGCAAATCGCTGTGTATTAACAATTCCTACGGTATGATCGTAGTTTGCCATCTGTACTGTTTCACATCTTGCCCCGGAAATGCCCCTCCTCCCCCTGCCATGGACTGGCACCACATAATCGCTATCAAAAATTATTCATTCATTCATCTTCTATACCGCTTTATCCTGTATACAGAGTCTCAGGGGCCTGGAGCCTATCCCAGGAGACTTTGGGCGCACGATGCAGGATGCACCCTTGATGGGGTGCCAGTCCATCAGAGGACATACACTCACACATGCGCGCATGATTGTTTATACACTACGGGCAATTTGGGAATACCAATTAGCCAAACTTGCATGTCTTTGGACTGTGAGAAGAACATGGGGAGAACATGTAAACATCTGAGGCAGGGATCGAACCCGATCCTGGAGGTTCAAGGCGACAGTGCTAACCACTAAGGCACTGTCCTGCCCATAATTTTTTTATTTTTTTTTCCATGATCAAATATCGCATTCCTATTAGAATGAAAAGCCTCTGTGAATGTTAGTGCATAATGCCTGTGTTGCCTCTGTTGGCATATAAAGTGCACTTTTTTATGCATTTCTTTTGATCTGATCTTTCTAAACTAAAATAATGACTAAATAATAATGTATTTTTAAATAGTAGGTGTTTATGCTTTAGTTTTCATATACACCATGTATATTTTTATATTGTTTAGTTTATAATAAAATTCTTTTTCTAGCATTTTTTGAAAACTATGAATAGATCAAGTATAAAGATGGTGAAATGTTGATTAACATGTTTATTTACAATGTGTATTTTGTTTAAACTAATTTTTTAAACAATCACAAACCCATGCAAAATAAACATGCCCAAACAGACATATTATATGACAATTTTTTATTAAAGAAATTAATAATGACTGTCACATGACTTGATGGCTGTCACATGACTAGGGCTTATTATTAGAGTAATGTAATATTTGATAAAAAATAAAGATATACATTTATGTTGTAATGTAAACTTTGATAGCAATTATGTGGGGCCCAGGCAATCCATGGCAGGGGGCCATTATTTTAGTGCATAATGCCTGTGTTCTGTTAATCCACGTTACCTAAGGGTCCTACACATGCAATAATTGTGAAGCTTTGGAATTGTTCCATTCATTTTGTCGATTATGTACAGGGAGCATTATTTGATGGGGGATATTTATCTTTTAGAATATGCTACATAAAATTAATTTTCCAATAAATACTGTATATATGTTATAATAAGGTTTCAAAACATGCTCCACTTACGTTTATTGTACATTAACTCCTTTAGCATTTACCGTTTCCCGATAGGGTAGTGACAAACTATTAATTCGTGTGATGTATCATCTTGCTACATGCTTAAAAAAAAATCATGGAGATGCTTTTAGGTCAACTTTTTAATGAGGTCAGGTTTCATTTGTAGTCCTCTATAGTCAAATATAGGCAGCCATACACAAACCCACAGAGAGCTGTTGCAGAGCTATGGGGTTATTATTGTAGCACCTATGGCATACTACTTGTATGATTAGCTGTGACAGACCAGAGCAACAGTGTTCCTACCATCGTGTTACATGACGGAAAAGTCACAGGATTGTGACTGTCATTTTGCTGGTTATCGTTGGTCTCTCCATAGGGATCCATAGACACTTGCAAAGCTTCATAGAGCTTGAACTTACTGTGCCGGACTCCCATTCACCATGCTTTATAGCTACACTATAGCTAATCATGTGATCACGCTGGAAATAGGACTGCATGGTCTGATTAAAAAAATCATTATCATTATAGCGATTATTTTAACTTATATTGCAATTACGATTTGCAGTGTGATTTGTTGTGCAGCATAAGTTGTAACTTATGCAAGCCATGATTTTGTAACTGTAAAACTACAAACTGGGCTTAAAAGCAGAAACACAACCTGATTAAAACACATGACATCATGAACAAATAAACACGCGTTCACAACAAGGGCTGTTTTAGCTAAACTAGTCAACCTACCCATATGTTCTTTTGGACATCGGAAGGAAACTGGAGAACCCAGAGGAAACCCACATGGACACATGGAGAACATGAGAAGCTCGAACAGACAGTGTGGAAGACTGAAAGGGGAGTCTCGATGTGTGAAGCGACTCTGATTTCCACCAGTGTAGCAATTTCTTTAATTACAGACTGCATTTTGTGAACGCGCTATGTATGCGATACAAACCTATTCAGCGCGCTCGTTGGTGTACACAAAACGTTTCCACAACCTGCAAATTATGAGGCTTTTTTTTTTTTTTGCCGGAAGTTGCTTGACCCATCCAATTAACATATCAACCAGTCAAGGGAACCAAGAAAAGGTTGTAGAGGTTTTTAATAGCGAGGAAATATGTAATTACATTTTTAAACATCTTATTCAATGGGTCATTTACTGGCTTTTAGTGAATAAGAAATCTAGAAATAACCTCAGAAATATAAACCATTCCCATGTCTGGGGCCAAAGTTTATTCACAGAATGGTGCACTAATTAACGAGTTAAGCCATTTTATATTTTATAAAACATGTCTACAAACATATAGAGTATTTAGTATAGTCCTAAATTCCACAATGTACTACAGGAGGTGAGATCACTGTACAGGGGAGGGGATGCAGAATATTCAGTACACTTTGTAGAATGTAAGGAATGGGGGGGAGATTACCCTTGGCAAAACATAATGTACTGTTGAGTACCCAAGTAACGTCAGCGTGAGACAGAGCTTGGGTGATATCAAGGTTTTCACAACTTACAAATGTCTTTCTTATGTTCTTATGTTAGTCTTAAGTTAGTTCCTTTGTTCTGACAAAAGGAATGAATTTAAGTCTGATGCTAGTACATTTTCGATCACAAGCATAGGCTATTTTAGTAAACTAACTTCCGTTTTTGACTTATGCGTACTATTTTATGTTCTTTCTTACTTTAGCCTATGAAAGATTTTTTCCTAATCTAATGAGTGCATATTTATGAAAGAGGATTAGGACCAATTATAAAAATTTTAACTTGTGATTCTGACTTTTTTTTTCCACAGAAAAACTGTTTAAAATCAAAATCTTGAGGGAAAAAAGTCAGAATTCTGAGTTGAAATTCAAAATTCTGACTTTATACCCATTATTCTGACTTTTTTCACAGAAAAACTGTTTAAAATCAAAATCTTGAGGTAAAAAAAGTCAGAATTCTGAGTTGAAATTCAAAATTCTGGGTTTAAAGTTAGAATTCCTAGATTAAGAATTTAAAGTTTAAAGTCAGAAGTCTGAGGAGAAAAAACCCCTCAGAACTCAAATATATATGTTTTTTTTTTTTTGGTGGCCTGATTCTCTTCCGTACACATATGCGGTCTGTGTGCACTGCTTATGTTATAAGAACACAAGCTTCCTCTTTTTTTTTTTTCTTCAACTTTTTACAAGCAAGCAATCCGAGAGAGAAAGAGAGATTGGCCGCGTCTGTATCATTGTGTTGTATATTACTGTTTTTACTGCGCTGCTGCAGCCGTGCTCAGGAAGCTCCCTCCCCTGTGAGAGGAGCTGCTATTGTGCAGGCCGCCATATGACAGTTGGCTAGCGGCAGCTATTTTTGTCAAACGGAGAAAATAATAGTAAAGAACAAAGGTAGCAAAGCGAAGTGGAACAATGCGTCAGATCGACGTACTTGACTGCAGATGAAATTTTTGCATAACAGAATTGTGTTTGTGTGGATCTTTTGATGTGTTACCTAAGGAATAAAAAAAAAAATCCTTAGGTATGCTTGTTGTAGGCATTATGCTGTAATTCTTACTGCATTAAAAGTTATACAGTAATTGTGGTTTAAACATCCAGGGATATTTTTGCGCAAGATGGAGTGATGATCTTATATCACTTGTGCTGTGTGTCACTCGTGTTTGCACAATGTTAGTCAGATTGAGCATGCTGACCTTATGCTCTTCTGTGTATGTGTTTGCAGGATGCTGAATGCCGTGATGGAGATTCTTTGAGTCTTTAGAGAAGCAGACTGACAGCAAGGACTTACATTCTTCTTGGCCCTTGCTCCATTCGAATGCTCTTTTACAACCTGGGTTGGTTCTTCATTGCCAAGACATGAGATGAGACAGAATCCCCCCGTTCGAGATTCCTCCAAATGATGAAAGCGAGCTGTCTTGTTCTAACATGCCCGAAATGACTTCCTGAGTCTGCTTAGTAGTGACTGCCGCGCACTGGATGAAGACGCTGATCAGGACTGTGTTGTGCAGACAAGACGTCCGCTAAGTGATTGAGTTATGACTTCTCTTTCACAGCCTGTGTGCTTACATCAATCGTTTCGATTCTTTGAAGCTATTCATCAGTCATCCCAGACCAAAAGAGGAGGATAGTGAGGAGAGGAGATTTTAAAGGAAGAGCAAAAGCCCAAAGGATAAACCAGACAAGTGCACGATGCAGTCCGACGACCTCTTCATCCGCAAGTTCCGCCGACAGAGCCCGCGTCCGACCCCGGTGTTTGAGCCCAAGCGGACGGCGGTGGCTGAATGGCCACCCAGGAGGGACGGAGAGGGAGCAGAGGGTGAGAATGTGACAACACCTAGCAGGGCAGGGCTTAGTCAGCGAGCGGTTGCTCGTGGCCACATCATGCAGCGCAGCAACAGCGATGTGACTCTGGGAGATCTGGACTCAGCGGCAAAGGCAGGAGCAAAAGCAGCCAGGTCAGCAAGTGAAAAGGCAGGGCAGGTGGGACAGGGTGAGTCTAGTATAGTCCTCCACCGGGAATATGGGAGTCTCTCCTCTTTAGAAAAGCAGATTCATCCTCCAGAGCCCTGCGGTGAGGAGCAGGCCATTCTCAGTCCCAACGCTCTTCGTTTTAAAGATCCGTTCTTGTTGCTCGGACTCCAGGAGACCCTGCCCGAGCCAGATGGCTTTTTCCGTTCCCTCGATAGTCCGAAACCAGCCAAGGCCCCCAAACCTGATGCTCAGAACAAGAAATCAAAGCCATCACCCCTTCAGGTCACTTCCATACCATGCGACCAGACATTAGGAGGTGCATGGGTGCGCAACTTTGCCCATTATGACGTTCAAAGCATCCTGTTCGATTTGTGCGAGGCGGCCAGTAACCGAGACAGTGTCGGGCGCAAGAAGAACATCACCTCAGGGGCATCGGCTGCCTCACAGCTTCGGCCTCTTACACAGGTCCCTCCTGCCTCACCCTCTCAGACCCTGGGTAGTGGGACAGTTGGTACAACTTGCACAGAGGACCCAGAACCGTGCCTGCTGGACGAAGGAGACGGCAATGACAACGATTTGCTGCTCAGCTGCCCGCACTTTAGAAATGAGATGGGAGGAGAGGAGAGGGCTGGACTTGGGATAACCCAATGTTGTAGCGGGCGATGGAGGAGTCTACAGAGCCCTAACGATGCCGTGTCCGTATTAGAAGAACCTCGAGAAAGCCATGTGCAGCAGCAGGGAAAGAGCACTTACTTCATTGAGCATGCAGACCTGGGGGCACGCTACTACCACAAGTACTTCTACATGAAAGGTGAGGAGGAAGACTGATTTATGATTGAGTTGATAAGCATGCGAGAGAGTGTCAAGTATCTGCACAGAAGATGTTGCCTTAGGGTGTGCACATTAGATAGAGAATATAGGGATATCAGTACAATGTGTATCAACTGATACCTGATTCAATCCTGACATCCTCTTTGAAATTAATCCAACACTTTGTCGCATAATTGATGCTTTAGGACAGTTTGTGTTCTTTGTTGCGTCAGAATCCCATCAGCCAAAATAACAAACTCTTAAAGTATACGTTCCTGCGAAGCTGATCTGCATAAACGATAACTTCAATCCGATTCCATATTGTTTATTATGGAATAAAGTTCAACCAATAAAGTGTTTCATTCCAGAATTCTGCCATAGATTACACGTCTCCGTTAATTAGAGTTAATTAGTTTAATGTTGTGGAATATCTGCAAAACATTTTTACAAAGCTGACACTGGAAACTCCTTCTCTCCTTACAGAAAGCTTGACCATATCAAAGATATGACACCATGTTATCTTTAGTACAAATGTTATTTTATACAGTATGTCTATCATGTCTGCATTGTTACTGTAAAGAAAGCAACATATTACTGTACATGACAGACCAGCTTTCAGAGGCTTCTGGATTGTGGATGAAAATAGAATGGCGCAAGTGTGACAAAGTTCCCAGAAGAAATCTCTCATATTCTCCAGCACACTCAGTAAAACCTACCAGGTGTTTTACTTATACTGTAGTAATGAGCGAATATATCAAATACTGCTCGAGTAAAAAAGATGAAAGATTTTTCCAGTATGCTTGGAAATAATGAACGTTTTTTTTATAATGCTGACATGAAACATATACTGTATTACATTTGTACTACAGGTTATAAGGTTCCTAAGACTTTTGCACAGTACTGCATATTTGCAGTGGTGGAAAGTAATGAATTACATTTACTTGCATTACTGTAATTGAGTAGATTTTTTGTGTACTTCTACAAAATCTTGTACAAAATTTTATTACTCTTTCCACCTCTGCATATTTGTATATCTGTCTGTCTGTATGTCTGTATGTCTGTCTATAGATTACTTTGACTATATGAATGGGGGTCTATAAATGTCTAAGTGGTTAACCTTAGCCAAGCTCACTAATATCTAAAATGTGTACATGTCGTATGGTCAGATAAGGAGAGATATCTGTTTCCATATGAAAGGTGAGTTTTTATACCGGATGATACTGCATACACATGCATGTATGTGTGTTCTGCGGTTCAGTGCTCTGTGTCTGTGTGTGTGTGTGTGTGTGTGTGTGTGTGTGTTCATGTCATACGGTTTGATAAGGAAGCAGAAACTAAACGTGCGTCTTTATGTGTGCGTACCTGCCTTTATGTGGTGAATGTGTTTCCCTCTCTGTACTTCCCCTCTCAGTGTCTGTGTGTCGTCTGGCTTCAGCTCCCAGACTCAAAAAGGGGATGCTGTGAGGGCGAAAGTAGAACAGCGTATGCCGAGGCGCGCGTCGATCCTTGCGTCAGTTTCTGCCCTGTGATGCAGCTGTGACATGCTTTATCAGTCACGGCGTATCTATAGTGTGACTGCTTACTCTTTTATTCTTTGTATTTCTGACTTACTGTTTACATCAGTTCCTCACTAGAAGAAGTGAACAGCTATTAGGGTTATTTTTTACAGATCCTCTTTTTCAGTCCCTTACTATTAACAAATGTGGAACAGTTGTAAACTATTGTTTAGATTATATTAATGCATTTACATACTATAGAATGTCATGCAAAGGATGAACCTCTAAGCCCAACTTTCTAGAGGTTCGGGCATTAGTGCATGCCCAGTGAAAAGCCACAGAGAAAATATGGACAAATATACAGCATATAACGCTGCACAGTTTAATTGATATTAGAATAAAATTCTAAAAATAGCAAATATAATTAAGGCTGTATTTGTACTGGTATGAATACGTTCCATCAACTTTTTGCATAATTTTCATAAAGGTTTATTACACTGAAATGCCAAGATGCTAGGAAAGCACATACTTTTGAAAACAGTGGCACGGAGAAAAAAGTTAAATGGTTTGAGGAACAAAACTTAGAATTAAAAGAAGGGGTACAAATTTTTGAACATGACTGTATAAAAATATGCATAGCGGAGACAACTTGAAACCGGACGTTTGCAGATGAGATGACTTGTGACATGTAGCAGATAGATACATTGACAATAAAAAAGGAAGAATACGCAAAGGTCAGTCATATAGCAGTTTAATTATAACATGATGTACTTCTTTCACTCACATGAAAGCATCCGGTGTAAAAATGTGACCGAAATGTTCCTTGGCCCACTGAAGCAACCCCAGATCATACAGTGGGCCAGCACTATGCGTGATCGCTTCATATTCTTCCCTTTTCACCCTGGAGTAAGGTCCAATCTGAACTCATTAGGCCACATTACTTTTTCATTCCATCGCTCCAAATTGTTATCTTTATGTTCCATCGCAACAACTAGAGCCCCTTTTTCCTGATTAGTCGCACTAACAAGTGGCCACACAGCTGTTCAATTGACGTCACACTGTGCATTTGGAAACGCTCTTAGTTTTGCTATTCAGCATCGCTGTGAATTCCAATTAATTTTTATTTTTTATGATGTAGTTTCACCAAGTGCTTAAATGATCTCTGCTCAGTCATCATTTCTGTGAAGTTCAACGCTGTCCATAGTGTAAACCTATTAAGTACACTATTAAGTGTACTTTGATAGTACACTTTTTTTCGGCCAAGCAGCGTATACAGACTGCAGACTATTCAACAGGAGGGTGTTAAAGTGACACTGTGGCTGTTAATTCAGTGCTGGGGATTTTGCTGTGTATGAGTATTAGATTGTGATTTTTGTCTTGGTGTTGTTTAGAGACAGGATGTTACGTGGTCAGTGTTACCTCACAGCTTCTTTTTTTTTTTTTAAGTGAAGGCATTCTGCTGACTGAGATGATTCTGTGACTAACCTTGACTCTTTCAGCCCGTCTACTTCACACCAAATGCTTTGATGTACTGTACTGTACCATGCTCTATGGCGTCACGGTGGCTTAGTGGTTAGCACTGTCGCCTCGCACCTCCAGGGTCGAGTGTTCGATTCCCGCCTCGGGTCTGTGTGCATGGAGTTTGCGTGCTTGTGTATGTGTAACCTGCTAATCCATCGC
>JAQMYG010000017.1:6586375-6601503 GCA_030014215.1 Clariallabes teugelsi
GTGAATATATCGGTAGAAGGATGCTGAGGTTGGAACTGCCAGGCAGGAGGTCTAGAGGAAGACCAAAGAGGAGGTTTGTGGATGCAGTGAGAGAGGACATGAAGTTAGTTGGGGTGGGAGAAGAGGATGAAGAAGATAGAGTTAGATGGAGGCAGGTGGTTCGCTGAAAGGAAACAGCCGAAAGACATAGAAGAAGATGAAAAAGTGCAGAATTCCTGGCTAGGTTTTAGGACTCTAGACCCCACACTGAGAACCAGTTTTCCCATCCTTCGAAATTAGGAACCTCATGGTAAATGTTTTGGAGGTCGTGGTAGGTTTCGCCATTTGAGACACAGCTTATGACGATGCCAGGAAATTTGGAAGGTAAGTTAACAAAGGTCATTTGTAACCCAGAATTGCGAAAGCCTGCTGATCAGTGATGATTTTCATTTCTTCTGCCCTCTAGTGGACAGAGCTATGCGTGCAAACACAGCAAGCATAACATTGGCTGCAAACTGTATTCTATACGCTGCCTTCCTAAATTTACTCACCTAATATACCTAACCTGATTTTTCGCCAAATTGCCCTTCCAAACGCTTCCCCCAACATCCCTACTTACCTACCCCTCCAAATCCATCCTGTGCTCCGAGAGAGCATCCTGTTGATTAGTTGTATTGTGTGTGATGCTGGCAGGAGAAAGAGGACAAAGCCATGCTGCAGGCAGAGGTGCAGAGCCTGAGACAGAACAACCAGCGGCTGCAGGAGGAATCGCAGAGCACCGTGGCACGTCTCATCAAAGTCACCGAGCTGCTGTGCAATGTCACCAAACCCTGCTAGTAGAACAGGCCAGCGAGATACACACAGACCAGTGAAGATCAGCAACGAATGCTAGCAAGATGCAAGCAAAGCAATCCAGACAGACCCGCGAGACCCAGAGCCCATGCATAGACTCATATAGACTACTGAAGAACGACACAAACGTGTAAGCAAAGTAATGCAAGACCCAGACCTCAGACACTGACTCATATAGACCGCTGAGGAATGAAAGACCTTAGCATATGTTACCACGCTAGCAAACTGCTAAACGAAGGATAGACGTAGATTCAAACCTTAGAATTGCTGCCATCTATAAGAACATACCAAAAGTTAGCTAGTAACGAAAGGATTTATCTAGCTGTAAGGTCAGAACTTAATATACTTTACATCAAAAAACAATCAGAGATGAGACCTAGCGTAGAGAAGCGTAGCTTTTTTCAGCTTATTTAGCCGCCTCTATGGGTGTGGTGCAGCCTATCGGCGGTGCTACTAAATAAAATGAATTATCAGCGCTAATATTACAGAAATTAGTCTAAGCTTGTTCGCTAACTTGCATCCGACACAACAAAGAGCAATATCGTCAAAGTTTATCATCTGGCGTTTTGATCAGGACTTTTAGATCTTTCCAGTTCCAAAAGGAAAAAGTGACGAGACAGAAAGACAACATTGTACACAAGCCACTGCAGAGCACAATCTTTACTGCATGATTCGTATTTAACAAGACCAGACCGCGGAGTAGCAGTCCTCAAGGTGGTAAAATGCTGACATTTGAGATGCTGAGTAAAAGTTAGCTGCGTCCCGTTAGCACGATGAGCCAGTAGTAGCTTTCACACACTGTTCGAAAAAGTTAGCATTTCTGGAATGTGGCTTGAACCTTTTTATAGATTTTGACAAATCCATAGGGCATTGATGAAAAATAGACATTATAAACATTATCTTAATGTTTCATTTTTTTTCAACCAGGTTAATGTCCCAACACAATACAATACGCTAACATAACTTTCACTCTCAGTATTAAAAAAGAAAAAAAATCAGGTTCACTGCTTTGGAGAATCTTGGGGCCTTTTATTGCGTGTGATATTTGATTAGCGTGCGTCTGAGGTTATTGTGATTATTGATTGATTATTTTGTAAGTCCCCATTTCCAAACAACAATTCAAACAATTGTGGACAATCTCAGAAGTGTGTAATAATTACAGAAGCTCAAGACAGGTAGGGATCCACATGCAGTTCGATTTACACCCCATACACTCAAGACACCGCAGTGACGTCGACGTGGGTGACATTTTTCAGAGCAGGAACTCAACCTGGCACCTTTTTCTACAAACTCTGCAAACCTCATATTGAAGGACTGGCTTCTTTTTTTTATTTTTATTTAATGTAATGTGATGCCTATTTAAACTACTTGCAAAAAAAAAAAAAAAAAAGATGCAAAGTAAGTAGGTGGAAATGCCTTCTGTAGCTGGAAGGAAATGTCTCCACCTGCTGGACATGAAGAGAACTGCATTACACTGTAACACTGGAACGTGGTGCTTGACTGCAAACTGAAACTAGGACTTGAAATAGTCTGGATTCCTGCTTTTAATTCTAAGACTGAGCCGTTTTTTTTATGTTGATGATGATGATGATGATGATGATGATCTTCGGTCATTGTACTCAGAGAACCAGTGATTGACTGATAGTTATGTTTTAATAAGTGACTCCTGGCTGAAGGAGGAAACGCCTCCACTGCTGGGAACTTGGACACGTATGTATCTCCGACTTCTTCTCATCCACCTGTTACCTCGTGAAGATCCAGTGATGGTGAAACCGCAGTGTGATTTCCAGAACGACGCGTGTGAAGTGTTGGTTTCAGAGAAATCAGCTCGCACCATCGTTCAAGCCGTCACTCTCTCTCTCACACACACAAGTATCACCCTCTCTCTCACAACAGCCAGAACCTAGTCACTATTACTGTATGTTGTACATAGTCTTTTATCTTCTTCTTGTAATTTTTTTATTTGATTTTAGCGTCACTGTGATAAGCCGGTACCAGCAGATTCTCATATAAGAAGATTAAATTATATCTTTATGTCTATGTGATGTACAGCCAAAACGTTTCAGTGTTACTTCCTTCGGAAACATCCAGCACTTCAGCATCCTCAAGCTCAATCTGGCCAGTTTCGGTCTAACTGTGATCAGTATGATGATAAACACACAACACACACACACACACACACACGACGGGTTTAAACGACACTCATCTGAGTCGTGACTGAAATGGCTTTTCAGTGAATTTAAAAGGTGTGCTCAGGCGAGTTTGTTGCAAGCAGTCTCTAGTGATGCATTGTGGGATATATTTAGCCAAATGTAAATGTTTCAACAAAAAAACAAAAAAAAAACAATTCCTGTTCTGTTGTGTGTTGCATAGTTTTAGAGAATGTAAGGGGTCGTGAAGACTGGGAATGCACCGACGTCCCCTTCTTTATGTGTGTATGTTTAAAGGAAGAAGAAGAAAAAAAAACGTTATAACTTATTAATCTTGCAAATGTGGATTTTATTGTTTGATGTCTTTGAACTAGAGGTGAGGGGAAGACGATTCTTGAACTACTGACTCTGCAGGTATAAATCTCTCTCTTTTTTTTTTCTTTTTTTTTTTGTAAGAAATTTTATTTTATTTATAAGAGCTCAAGCATACAACATGGTATTTAGGTTTAAGTAAGTACCAATAAGCAAAGCAGTTATTATAAATGGTGTTGGTCCTTTCAGGTTTTGTATGCCACAAGGATTTTTGTATGCCTTAACAGGAAAAGTAAAAATAATCCTGCTTGAGACGCTGTGAGATAAGGGTGAGAGAAGGTATTGTGGCTTGCTATACGGAATGACATTTTTATTTATTTTTTTGCCAAAATTGTCAATACACAGACCTTGCCATGTCTTCTTCCACTATTAGCACCTTTTTATTATGATTATGATTATGATTATTATTGTTTAATCCCCTGTATGCCATTCATCTTTTAACATATCCTGAGTTGTATATAACCTACAGTACAAGCAGGAAAAGAACCGTCCACCCTGAAGCACATGAAATACAGTATTGAAATATTTGTAATGGGATTAGTGAGTCTGGTGCTACAGTAATTTGTTGATTTCCATATCTATCTATCTATTTATTTATTTATTTATTTATTAATTATCCCCGTGAGACGTTAGCGGACGGACGTGTATCCCCCTGATTTCACAGTTAAAAAAAGTCGTTTAATAATAGAAAAAAATGAAACCTTTCTCTTAAATACAGAATAAAGAGCTTGATTTTTAGCTTGAAATTAAAAAGAAGTGTTAGGACGAAGATCAGGGTGTAGAGACGACGAGGGAACCAAATACTGTTAATTACAAATATTGATGTGCATGTCTTTCAGGGTGGACTGGAGAATTTTCTATCGCGTATATCTTCTAAACACCATACAGTACAGTGCAAAAGTCTTGACACCCCTCATTTCTTTATATCTTGCTTACCAAGAGCTGGATGGACCTTCTTGTATTTTCAATATACAGTAGTCCATGATGTAGTCGAGGAACAGTTCTCAGAGAAAGCCTACTGTATGAATCGTTCAATCATAAATAAAAGCAAAAAGCTTTTAACTTAAGGTGCAGATGATCAGGCCGGTGACGCCGAACGCTGAGTGGTTGGAACAGATGAGAGGGGAAATGAGGTTGCTGCTGAGGTTGTTACATAAACAACCGATTTAAAACTTCTATCTTTAGGCATATTGCATCCTGTCACAGTAAAACATTTTTTCTCATTTAATCTGCATCATTTAATATGAAGACGTGAGTGTTGGCTCGAGACTTTTGCACGGTACTGTATATGATCCAACTTGTGCTAATAGATTATTGAAACAGCTCTTTAAGCTGTTAAGATCATCAAGGTTTTTAAAGCAATTATTTATTGCACTTTAAGGGTTTACATGTGCTTCTGCGTCCCTGGCGTATTTAGATATAATAATAGAGTCAGATATTAGGTGTAGTTATGGGACCGCAAAAATGTGAATGCATTGATTTGATTTTTTATTTTTTTCACTGTCAATTAATCTTATGTGGAGAAAAACTGCACTTGCTTTATTCTTTTTTTTTTATTTACCTCATTTCCTTAAGCTTTGTTTTCTAGCAGGTGGTTTGATACCATTGTAAATTGCATTGTACAGTTCCAGTAACTCACAAAACAGCAAAACATTTTAGAATCTCGATGGGAAAGGCTTAGAAACCACACGCATTTGCCCGTATAAAACCCGCAAGCTAACACACTCACTTTCTCACTCACACCTGCACTATGCATACTGGCCTGTGGTCTGCACAGGGGTTTGTTAACAGGACCAAAGGCAGTGGAATGTACACAAAACACACACACACACACACAAAGTGGAGGTTAGTGATTCAGCTGTGCAAGCCCTGTGTTTCTTTAACCCTGTTTGTGCGATGGGCTTAATGACTGAGTGTTGTTCATCTATGTGAACTGAAGGGATACTGGCAATAAAAATTGGAAAAGAAAAAAAAATACCTGAGCATTTATCTGTATAAACACAGTCTGGACTATTTTTTCCCCCAAGCACATGTATAAATAAATAAATAAATAAAGAGTTTCAGGATGTAGTTCCGTGAATCCAGAGTATTTGTTTTTTGGATTTACAGTATGTGCAGGATATGATGATATGAGTTATACTGTACCTAAGGCAAGATGTTTTAAAGCTTATTTGTTGCTGATGCAGGTGTACTCTAAGCTGGAATGCACTGCCAGAAGAAAAGGATCCACTGGAATGAATTGGCAACTCCATAAAATACCAGCGAGTCAGTCATTAGTGCACTGTTGGTTCACTTTCTGGGTGCAATCCTGAATTTTAAGCAGATACTGTAGTGTATAGTAGATGAAATTTGGTCAGGGTTCGAATCCCGCCTGAGGTCTGCGTGCATGGAGTCTGTGCATGGTCTCCCTGTGCTTGGTGGGTTTCCTCCAGGTATTCCGGTTTCCCAGATACTTGGCGGTCTCAAAACTTGCCCATAGTGTGGATGAGCTGGCAACCCTACCCCTTAAGTAACTGCCACAGAAACGATAGTTATTTCATCAGGGTGATGGAGAATCCATCGCCTGACGTGCTGGATGGATACCAAAAAAGTAGTACAAAATCATAGTGTGCATAGTGCACAAAATTCCCGGTGAACCAATATGTTTTGGGAAATTATCTGTCCACTTCATCCACTGAACTGTTAAAAAAATGAAAGAACCCTGCTGTACCCCTACAGTACCACTATTCCCTCCAGAGTAAAAAAAAAAACCCTGCTGTATAAAATGTGGCAGGAATGTGTGTGGATTCTGGCTTTGCCTGTCCTATACCTTACTGTATATACATCACTTCAGGTGTTTAATCACATCAATTGTATGTAATTGTTTCACATAAGATATTACACTTTGGTATGTCCTATAGTATAATATATACCATAGTACCATAATATACTATACCACATATATGCTAGATACTGCACAGTATATACAGTACATACATATAGTTCTACACACATATACTGTAGTATAGTAGGCATTGGACTACGGTTCGGAAGGTCCAAGGTTCAAACCCCATGAACACCAAGTTGTCCTTGCAAGGCCCTTAACCCTCAACTGCTTAAATGTATAATGAGATAAAAATGTAAGTTGCTCTGGATAAGGGCGCCTGCTATATGTTTAACGTCTCAATTATCATGGTGGGCACCACCGGACTTACCAGTGAAGAAGGCACTATGATACCATAATAATATTATCATGATAATGCTATTGTGTGCCACAGTGTCTACCAAGGTTCAGTAGGTATCTAATATACTGTACATACTATGTTTGTCCACACTGTACCATATTAGATATGTTAGTACTGTACATACTGCTCATATGGTATAACACAGGCAATACCATATTAGCTACTTTCTGAACTTCAGTAGACACTGTGGTACCTTATATGTTTCATGGTATTCACCAAAGTATTGTGTATTAACAGAATTAGAATAACAGGACAATTTGCAAGGTAGAGGTTACTGTATAAATATTACCCTTATGGCGCATACTGTACATAAGCACATGGTACATACTGTATAACATTTTTTCCCCTTTTATTATTTATTTATTTATTTATTTTACAATGAATGTATGCACAATATGTTTTTTCTTTTAATTAGGGGAATTTTTGGTTAAAAGTGTGGCAGGTAGGGGATGTGTGGAAAATTCATGTTGCAGTCTCTGACAACTTAAATACAACAACTACAGATGGGAAAAGCATGTTTTAGACTTAATATACATGAATTTACATGAATGAGTATACATTTCATGGGCCATCACCATTATAACTGCAATTTACTCTCATTTCCTGCAGCTCTAACAGTAAAAAGAGCATGTTGAGTAAAACAGCAATGCTACATCGGGAGACTTAAATCTGTATTTGACAGAATAAGTTTATGGAAATTATATATAACCACTTTCAATATTTAGTGACTTTCCCTGCTCCCGGCTGAGGCATGGATCTGGTAGACATATTGCACATCCATCCATCCATGCATTTATTATTTACGAGGGTGAGTCAAAAATTATCTGAAAATGTCTGTCTGAAAATGGACGCCCCACTTGTGTTTGCACAAAAGAAGAGCCGCCTGCAGTGATACATTTTTGTGGTCTGAGGGTGTACCTGGTGCTGAAACAACTCCCTGAAGAGCAAAATCAGAAACGTTTAGAAATCTGCAAACCAAATTTGGAGTGATACTCTAAAGAGAATCATTACTGGTGACAAGACATGAATTCATCACTACGAGCCTAGGAATAAACAGCAGAGTATTGGAATGGAAATATCCTCAATCGCCGACCGGGAAAAATTTTAAAAGTCGACCATCAGCTGGGAAAATAAAGATGCATGAGGCGGGGTACACTCTGGACAGGGTGCCAATACATCACAGGGCACACACACACACTCATTCACACACTACGAGCAATTTGGCAACGGCAATTAACAATGTCTTTGGACTGTGGGAGGAAACACACCAAACATGGGGAGAACATGCAAACTCCATGCACACAGAGACGGAATCGAACCTGGCCGGGAATCGAACTCAGAACCTGGTGGTGCAAGGACAGTGCTAACCATTACACCACCGTGCCGCCCTATCATTATATACGTATTTAATTTAATTTAGATACTTCATTTAATATAAAGAAATGAGGAGCGATCAGGACTTTTGCACAGTCCTGTACTTCAACTAATCTTCTGAGTAGATCCTTCACAAAGCTGGTACTACCTGACTGGCAGAGCAATTTTTGGAGCAGTCAGGGATGACAGTTAGTCTTCAAGGTGGAGAAGTCTGTCAGGGATACGCACTATGTCAGAACTTACTCACTCACACTTTATTTTCTATTATCCAGTATCTACAGTATGGACAGATAAAGAGGGTTGGAGAAATTTAGACATTGGACTGATTTTGGACTACAATTACTGACTCCTTTTCTATGTACAATTGGAAAAATTCTGATTGGATCAATGTAAAATCTTCGATATATGAGGGATGTACAGAAAGTAATGCAAAAGTGGGCATAGCCTTTTTATCAACTAAAGCAACTCTTCCTCTATATAGTAAAATCTTCATCCTGTTCTTCCATCGTTGAGCTGTTGACAAAGGAGGGGTGCAGACTGTCCGATGTTCACAAAAAGCTACAGAATCTTTCTGGACTGACGACCAATGATCACAGATGGATGAAACAGTTTAAAGCAGTGGAAACCAGCATGGAAGACAAACCAATTGGGAGAGCATCAACTTCCACCACTGGTGGATACAAAGGTTGGGGTCAATGATGGTGCAAATGCATCGTTTTTGATAGAGACTGCATTGAGTAGGACGTTTGTATAGAGGATTGAACAACCTATAAAAGACTCTGGTACAGCCCTAGTAATATACGCTCGCATCCTCAAGTCTTTGTTCTGTAGCCTTTGAGGTTACACTCAAGTCTGTCCATGAAATCTTTGTCCATTCTGTTGCTTAGCAGCCAAAGTGTATTATAGTCATTTAACCAGGGTTGAGGGGGATTCATGCTTTGCTTTGTGTCAAAGATCACCGTTACCTTATGATAACATTCACTGATTTCCTGCTTTAATAAACAGCCTTTATTGTTATTAAATATCTACTTTAATGTAGCTATGTTTTTCACATCTGCAGTATCCACACTCCCGACAAGCAGATTTTGAGCTAAAAGTCCAGTTTATACTGATGCATTATGGGAAATATGCTGTACTAACCTAAAACGGTAGGAATTCCAAGAATGCTATGAGACACCATGGGCACTTATTAAATATGTTTTAAATTTATATGATAAAGTCAAACACATTTATTGATATAGTGGGCTGGTGCACAGACAGAGCTCAGATAGAGTGTAACAAAACAACTACAAATAAGTCATGAGTAAGTGGAATAATGACAACATAATTTGTTAAGATCAATGCTACTCTTTGAATAATTGACAGCATACACACACACACACACACACACAATGTGCTTTTATATGTTAGATATTAATTACTGAAATACACAATAATTCATTATTATCATTTTTACATTTCATCAATAGAGACAGGTAAAATTTTTACTTTAAATGCAAAATTGCTTTCTCACTCCCTCCTTTAAGGTTTTCCCATTTTGGCATCTTAACTCTAACATCAGGCTGCTATTTGCTAGTAAATGTGCTTAAAAAAATAGATAAATCAATAAATGAGAACACAATGTCTCATCATGTCTTAATCACTCTGGGAGTGGGCATGTCTGGGAATTAACCTCATAATGATTGATTGGCTGGAGTACTGTACAGGCACTGAGATGAGGTTTTGTTTCAAATTAGCCAATACAGATTATGATATTTGGAAAACCAACAAACTGATCCCAGACCAATCCAAAATTCATCTATCATATTCAAAAATAAAAAACGGTGCCATTGGGTGAAAATGCATCCAAACTGCTAGAGTTAGGGTTTAGGGTTAGGGTTATGGGGTAGGGTTAAGTTTTTTTTTCTTTACCTCACTTGAGTATTCTGATTCTCGTGCAATTTGCTCTCCTTCTCTCTTTAGCTCTTTAGCAATATTAGAAATCAAATTAACAAAGCCTTTACCACTCACATTTAGCATCCTGCATGTTAACGACACCTATCATTTGTAAACCGATCTGGTCAGTTCACCATTCACCAAAAAATTTGCTTGTTCATTTAATGTCTTGTTCATGCACAATATTTATATCAGTTAGGAGTAAAGAAATGGCAGCACGGTTGCACTGTGGTTAGCACTGTCGCCTTGCACCTCCAAAGGTTCAGGTTCGATTCCCGCCTCTGTGTGTGTGGAGTTTGCATGTTCTCCCTGTGCTTGGTGGGTTTCCTCCGGGTACTCTGGTTTCCTCCCACAATCCAAAGACATGCAGCTTGTGTGTGCTTTGCGATGGATTGGCACCCTGTCCAGGGTGTACCACACCTTGTGCCCTAGGTCTCCTAAGATAGGCTCCTGTATACAGGATAAAGCGGTATAGAAGATGAGTGAGTGAGTAAAGAAATGGCTTACAGCATGTATTAGCGGTCAAATGAAAACATTAGAATCATGACATAAATTTGATCTGAATCAAGGTGTTTAGTAGAGGAATCAGGTCGCTTATTAAACACTGTACAAATTGCATTATACCTCACTTACTCATCTTCTATACCACTTTATCCTGTATTTATTGTCACGGGGGGCCTGGAGCCTATCCCAGGAGGCTTAGGTCATGAGGCAGGGTACACCCTGGACAGGGTGCCAATCCACCGCAGGGAACACACATATACACTACAGGCAATTTGGGAACGCCAGTTAGCCTAATCTGCAGGTCTTTGGAAGGAAACCGGAGTACGCTGAGGAAACCCACCAAGCACAGGGAGAACATGCAAACTCCACGCGCACAGGGATGGGAATTGAGCCTGGGTAAAATTAACTTACCTTTACCTAAATTACTACCCCCTGCTGGAGAAGTGCAGAGTTGCACATCTCCTTCATACTGACAACCTCGAGTTTCCATCACAAGAGTTAGTTGCTTCCCCCTGAGAAGCACTTGTATATCATATAGCTGAAATGGTTCCTAGGCTCTGTCCCCTGATGATGAGATGACTGTATGTGTTGAACCACAGTCCTTTTAGTTTGAGGACAACATCCTGTTGCGCAGCAACCGGTCTTAAATCGAGTTATTAAATGACCTAGTTGTGCAGCTATGTAAATCCCAGCTGTGATCTGACTCGCTAAGCAGCCTGGCTTTCCTGTAAATTATGCACAGTGTTACGCTCAAGAATCTCATCAGGCTTATGATGCCTCTTGTGACTTGTAATATCAAATTAATTGGATAACATGGCGTTTTAGAAGTAAGTGAAGCATTGTTTGAGCGAGCACAGTGAGTGAGTCAGGGTTATCAGTGGACAGGAGTCTGTATTTAGCACCGTTATACACAAGAAGGCCTGAAGATTATTAAACAGAGCTGACGGATTTACTGCAACGTTTCAGTCACACGTACACATCAAGGCACTAAAACACACACACACTCTTTCTATCTCTTGAATGCAAAGATGGAAAAGTCAATTAAATGCAAATTCCCTGGACATTCATGCACATTCTTGTTCAGTCCTTGAAACAAAATCCCAAACACACATGTTTACTCAAGGATCTGTGACTGAAATCTTCCTTTTCACATTCTCAATTCAGTGCCTAAATACACACACACACACACACTAATGCAGGAGCAAGTGTTGTATGTACTATATGGTACAGCTTTGCTTTTTAGTCTAAAACTAGGGAGCACAATGAATAAATTAAAACCCAAGGCACCACAGTCTTGCCCATCAAACACACTACACACACTACACACACACACAGAGCATAACTGGTGCTCGACTATTAATTTAGGTTGGGAAAAAAAAGCATAAAATAAGACAAAACTAAGAGGTAATGTCAATCTGTTTCAGAAACAAAAAATATGTTTTAATGTCTATTTAATTATTTCTCAACAGTATTGTTTAATTGTTGCTTATATTTGGCTTGAGCTACACTTTCTGAGGTCTATGTGATCTTTAAAGGTTTGAATATTGCATGTGATTCTTACAGTATTACATTATAATGTAGCAGGACCGATCCTGTGTATAGTGCAGGAGATGGGCACTAATGAAAGACAAATTATGCACATTGGCTTTGTTTTGTTGCCTCCTTCACTGCAACACAACACACATACTGTACACAATGCCTTGAACTCAATAGCTTACCTCTGATCTATTACATTTTTGACTCAGCATTGTAGGTGATTATAATACAAATAATCAGAGGTGAACGGTAACTAAGTATGTTACACTACTTTAGTAGTTTTATTAGTGATTACATTTTACTTTTACTTCACTGCATACTACAAAAACAAATTTGTGCATGTCATTGGGTTAAGGCTAATGTATGCTTCTGCATCAAGTCTACATGGAGCCTACGTCTTAGGCTATACTTTGACGTAGGCTCCATTAGTGCGCTGGTATAGTTGTGTCATTCTGCAATTACACTGCCAAACCACTAGTGGGCAGTGGGGTTTCTTGTTGGAGGTCCCGCTAATAGATGTTGAGCAAAAGTTAAGTTACTTTTATTTAATTTACTGCCATTGAAAAAATATTTACAGACTTATTTCCGTAGTCTCGCCTCGAAGTTGTCCATGTTCTTGTAGATTTCGAATGAAAGTGTAGAAGATAAAGCTGTAAATCCTCAGAAGAAAGGTGTTGTTAGCATGCAGACCAATCACAGTCGTCGCGATCTGCGTGGCTACAATGTGCACTTACATTTCTAGGTGAGATCTTGTCACAGAAGCATAAAACAGCTTTTACATAACAGCAATCTGTAATTTAAAGTGGTAATATCGCCACCTGCTGGCTATTGTATGTAACGGTGTGATTTGCTTTCCCTCTGTAAAATGTTCAATCATGTAGCAGGTGTTTGAAATCAGAAATGGAGGTGGTTTCAGACTGCGATGAATACAGTAGTGCAGAATGAGCGAGAGAGAGATGACTTACTATGACTTCAAGGCTACAGATAGCTAATACAAGCTCAGTACATTTGATACTTACTGTATGTACATTTGAAGGTAAGTACTTTTGTATTTTTTTTCAAGTAGAATAGTACATGGAGGACTTCTACTTTTACTTGAATAATATTTTACCTTGGATATCTTGACTATTTCGTCCAAATCCATCACTTTGTCCGTATCCATCACTAATCTGTGTATTTTAACTGTACACCTTCCTGAGTCTTGCATCAAGTGCAATTGTTTTCCATCAACAGAGCCATCCATAACCGAGAGGGTCATCAAGTCATGCTGGCTGGAGAATTTCAGAGTGAGAGCTTTGCTAAACAGTGGGTGCCCGAAGGAACAATTTAACATGCTGGGTATGACACCTGTAGACAACTGGTGACAGCTAGATGCTGGCTTATGTCTTTATTTGGCTTATATCTTCAAGCGTGATGGAAGAAACATGGCAGAAAGTGGCTGTGTTCTGTAAACAGAAAGGAGAGAGCGACAGCCAGAGAGAGAGAGAATGCTTTAGTGATGCCTAGCGACATGAAGCGAGTGATTCAAATGAATCAGGTTCCCTTTCATTTTGCCCCTAGATTCGATCCGCTTGCATTTCAAAGCCTTCATTTTGATGCATAAATTCACAAACACAAGCTGCTGCTTGAAGCGAAGGATAAGCCAAATATTGCCTGTGACTGTTTTTGTGCATATCCAGCCTCATACAAATGCTCAACAAACCTACAGTATACAGTGATGAATTAAAGACAACGTGAAATCAAACCTGATCTTCTTTACCTTCTCGATTCATGTTTCTAATTACATTTTTACATAATTCATCGGTATAAGTTACTTGAAATATATTTTTAAAAATTTATATTTTTGTTGCAATTTTCCATTAGAGCACATTTTAATATCATGTTTTTTTTTTCTTACAGTGCAATCAAGCCCTAATGATTAAATAAAAAATATACATATGTTTTATTTTTTTTTTACCCAAATAAACAGTTCTGCAAACGGAATGCTTTATGACACTTTTTTTTGACAAATTACAACCTGGAATTGCATTCGATTTTATTGAACTGCAGTATATCTGCTGAGGGAAAACTTTTACCATCTACAAAGCTCCATAGAACCAAATGCCTGATTGGATCTTCAGTTCAGGCTCCACATGTTCTCCTTGTGTTCATGTGGGTTTCCGCTTATCTCCAAAAAAAAAAAACGTGCTTTGAATTGGACTATTCTAACGAAACTGTCTTCTTTGTAAATTAACAAGGTGTGTATACTTGGTGCCCAGTGATATATTGGCATCCTATCCATGGTGTTTTCCTGCTTTGCTTACAGCGTTTGTATCCCTTTTCCACTAAAGTGAACCAGGTGCTAGTTTATGTCTGGTGCTAATACTGGTTTAGAGCCGGTTAAATAGTGAATCCGCTTTGTTTTTCCATGGGCTAGAGAGTCACTATGTCCCTGTATACATATGTGTACATCTTTACTTTCTCAGCGGTGCTTATTAAATGACTTAATACGGTGTGGGAACGAGATACTATGTTGTGGCCATGACTTACTAAGAAATGGCAACAAAATAGTTTGATGCATGGCCATGAGATACTGCAGTATGTAGTGGCCATGACTTAAGAACGTGTGGTAATAAGCTGATATCATTGATGTCCCAGATGTGACATGATGATTGTTGTTTTGGAGTTGTGAGTACTGTATGTCAATGAGTAAATAAAGATAACCATCCATCTATACTAACAGTTATAAACAAAATCAATAAAAAAAATTTCTGCAGTTTACAAGAGGCTAAATGCTGTGGGGTTATTAAGTTGTGGCCACGACATATTATCTCAAGGCCATGTATTAAACTATTTTGTTCCCATGCCTTTGTAAGTGAAGACCACAACATGTTATCTTATCCCCATGCTTTAGTAAGTCATGGCCACAACGTAGTGTCTCATGGCCATGCCTTATACCAAACAAAATTTCGTGAAATTATGGTGGCTTAGTGGCTAGTACTGTCGCCTTGCACCTCCAGGGTCGAGGGTTCGATTCCCGCGTCTGGTCTGTCTGCTGTCTGTTTGCATGTTCTCCCTGTGCTTGTTGGGTTTCCTCCAGGTAATCCAGTTACCTCATGTCATGCAAGACATGCAGGTTAGTCTAATTCTTCTTCTTCTTCTTCTTTGTCTTTCGGCTGTTCCCTTTCAGGGGTCGCCACAGCGAATCATCTGCCTCCATCTA
>JAQMYG010000017.1:6601603-6618740 GCA_030014215.1 Clariallabes teugelsi
AAATCTACAAAGACACAATGCAACTCTTTATTACCTTCTCTGTACTTCTCCATCAGCATCCTCAAAGCAAATACTGCGTCTGATGTACTCTTTCTAAGGTTAGTCTAATTGGCGTTCCCAAATCGCCATGAGTGTGTGTGTGCCATGCAATTGATTTTCACCATCAGGTACTCCGTCTCGTGCCCTAAGTCTCATGGAACAGGCTCCATGGGACGTTGAGTGAGTACATTTGCTTATCTTTAGCTTTAACCTTTTAACTGTTCCTACAAACTCTTTTATAAAGGGCTTAACTGAGGACAGGTTTGGCGTTACCCGTGCGTTTTGTCGCCCCCTAGTGGCTCTTCCAGTGTACTGATTGCAACACTAGACCACGACCACTGGCACGAGCTCTGAGTGGGAGTGGTGAGTGCGTGTGTGTGTGTGTAAAACAGTGTGTTTGTGTGTGTGTGTGTGTGTGAGAAAGAGTGAACCAGAGAGGGAGACGTTTCCCAGCCGCGAGGCCTGTGAGTAAATCCTGAAAAAAAAAAAAAGAAAGAAAGAAAGAAAAAAAAAAACTCCTGTCCGTCGAGCGGCTCGAGCGTATTGGCGCGCGCGCTGAGGATGCATCCGAACAAGTTGGAGTCGAAGGCAGACGGAGCGTAGGAGCGCAAAAGTTTTAACAAGTCAGACGGTGAGGACGCGTCGCCACGGGACTCCGGGACGGTGAAGAATAATGTTCTGAAGCGGGGACGGAAGAGAAGAATAAAACAGGCGATGAAGCCGGTGACGCGGAGCGGGAGGCGGCGGCCCCTCGCGCGCCTCTGCTGCGGCGGCTTCGGGCTGCTCGCGCTCGCGTGCCTCGCGCGCTTCCAACACCTGGCAGGTACAGTACGCGCGAGCGCATCGTTTCGCTACCCACAGCCGCGTGCGCACACATCTCACATTAATGATGTGCTCCAGTTTTTTTTTTATAATATATATATATATATATAAACCAATTGTATGTTGGATATATGCTTATTTTCTATTCTAGTCTAGTCTGTCTCATGCATGAACAATAGCCTATAATCTTACTATGCACCAGGGATAGAAATAACACCTTTCATTATTATCAGATCTTATTTCCTTCTGTGCATTATGGGTTGTTTTAGTATCTCCATCAGTGTTACACCTGCGTCATACCTTCAGCATCTCTGGCGCCTTCATCATCTGGTTTTCCATGCTTCATTACACTACACTTAAAAAGAAACAGATTATATCAACCCTGTTCCTGAGCAATAAATGGTCATTAGTACCATGCAATTAAGTCTAGGAACCACACCCTGACTGACTTGAATGAAGCTTGACCCCATCCATGACATGCATAAAGAGGTCATGCTTTCATGTGAACATTTATCGAAATATATGTTCTTCTATGCACTCTCATGCCTTTTTTTTTTTTTTTTGTATTTTGTATTTTTATTGGGTTTTGAAGAAAGGGTTGGTACATGGCAATAAGAAAATGCTTCATATCTTTAGAGGTATGTAGTGCTACCCCTACTACTACTTCTACTACTACTACTACTACTATTGCATGTTGCGCATCTACATCTGATCTGGCATACCATGAATCTTAATAAAATTCCAAAGAAGAGAAAATTTCTTTGCCCAGACCAACTTTTAATCTTGTCAATTTAGACACAATACAAGATGCATTTTCTACCATTGCGACTACCATCTCTTGGAGCTTTAGTTCATGGTTTATGGTTCTGGAAGCTGTAACCATACCCAGCATGCAAGCACTCTGATTCCTGTGTAAACTTTTAAATATGTACAGCTACATGTTTAAAATTTTTGGACCTTCCCTTTCTAGTTTAAAAAAAAAAAAAAAGCCATCTCTGGTTGAGCAATACATACAGTAAAGTTGCACTAATCTAAGTCTTTGTCTTGAACTGCATAATGCACACTGCATAACCTTTTAATCTTATATTGTGCCATTTTGGTTGCGTATTGCTACGGAAATGATATGAGATTAAAATAACTTTAACTAGTTATTGTAGCAAATGAAAGAGCGAAAGTTTGAGCGCAAAACTAGGTAGCGTCAAATGGGTTACTATGACTGCCTAATCAAGCTGCAGTGCCCGAAGCTGTGGTGTAGCTGAACAATCTAATCACTTAGCGACAATGTAAGCTGTTGCTGATGGATAAAGAGTTGTTCCAGTGTAATCTCACAGCATGTACTGAATGAATGAAGGGGTGTTTCCTGTGGTTCTGTGCATCTCTGGGGCTAATGCATTTGCCTGATGTCTGTTAACTCGAGCTAGCTAGCTAAAACTTAGAGTGCATTTTGTTATCTAATCAGTGGATTTATTTTTCAGACTGTCAGAAAAAATCTGGTAGAAACCAGTATTAGCATGCATAGGATATAAACAAGCTGATTGCACAAGCACTCCACAATGTGGACAAATCTGCTGACTCGCACCCATCGGTCACTGGCTTCCCATAAAAATTAGAGAACAAATCTGTCTGACCAGATTAGCAAAAAATAAAATAAAAAAAACCTCCATCTTTGCATCATACAGATGAAATGTTTCACTGATGTTTTTGATTGACATTTTCTCTCTCTCTCTCGCTTTCACTCTTGCTCGATCGCTTCCCTATCTGGTTTCCAGCTCCTGCCAGTCACCACGTACATACTGTATGTAGGCGAGCCTCTTTCTTTCCGAAAGTCAGTCCATGGTGTAATTTAGGTACTAGCTCTAGAACTTCATTTTACCAAGTTTTTTTTTTTTTTATCTGCAGACTCAATAATGCCTTATTATGCTAGAAAATGAAACAATTAAATTATGTTTCTCCAGCTGAGTCAAGAAAAAAAACAATTAGAGCTTGTCTCACATCTTGTTAAAGCTGCTTCAGGCTTATATCCTTCATCACATATTCAGTTATTGTGTACAGAACACTGTAATTATCTAAGCAAAGCGATTCTTAGGTGGATAAAGTCTTGTACATTACGTGAAGCAATAAGTACAAAAATCTCGCAGCTGTCACAGCTTAATCCTCTAAAGCACATGCCTGCTTTATCGTAACTAAGGAGCCAGTAGGCTGTTATTACCTGCATGGAAAAATTTCTGCAGAGAATGTTAGTGTGTAAAGTTGGATTAGGATGTAGAATTTATCTAAAACTACGTTCACATGTGCATATTTTATATTTCATTTTATAGATTGTAAATAAAAAGTTAACGCTACTCAAAAAGAGCAGCTTGGAGCATTTTGAGAAAAGTAAGTTACACTAAGCCTAATGTCAGTATCCAGTAAAATCAGGGGAAAGTGTGAATTCTATGTCACTAAATAATCTAATATATGCATAACATGTTTTAGGTAATAACCCCTTCATTAATGCATGGCTCAAATTAAAGAGATTGTAAAAGATATAGAGTATGTACTGTACATTACAAGCTAAATACAGTACCAATGTATATAAGTTATAATGGTGTTAATAAACTGCTAAAGGTATTACTTAATGGTAGAGACAAAAGTATGAAAATCATATTTATATCCATAATTAGTTTTTACATAAGATGGAGAAGGAGCCTGAAAAATAAAAAGGAAAAAAAAAATCAAGTGAAAGCTGTATTTTTTTCCTGTCATGCATGGCTTTAAACAGGGGTGTATGTGTTACAGGGGTAAAAAAAAAAAAAAAGGCACCGAAATTAAATTAAATTCCAAAATAAGAAAATTGTGCAGAAGGGATTAGGTTTGTGCGTGTCGACTCTGGAGAGCGGATCTGTGTTCTCCTAGCGCCGGCGTGTAGGCCTGTCCATGATCAGCACTTGTTAATTAGGGAACGTACAAAGCAAGCTCCACAATAAAGCCACAGGTGATCAGCTTATCCTTTTGATTGTAGCTGGGAATAAAAAAAAATAAAAAATCAAAGAAGAGAAGCAGGGCATGCAGGTTATGTAAGTGTTATATAATTCACATGGAGGTGTTGTGGCTGTTGTGTAGTAGGTGACATGACACTAAAAATGCAAAATGCAAATTGTATGATTGTTAATGATACTATAAATATATAAATAAATATATACAGTATATATATATATATATATATATATATAGTGAATGTTTTTTTTTTTTTACATTATAATTTTTTTTTGCTACAGAAAAATTTATTGTAAAAAAAAAAGAAAAAAAAAAAAGAAACCTGCTAGATTTTGCATGCAAAAAATGAAGTAGTTGCAACAGTCAAAGTCCTAAGAAAAGCTGTGGGTGGTTTTACAGGATGCTCAGTAAAACTTAGTAGCTAATTCAGTGTTTCCCACACATACTGTAGAGTACACTTGGGAGAGCTGCCAAGGTATACTGATGGCCGCCCAAGTATATCTGCCCACCCTTTTTAAAAATCTGTCTGGGAGAACAATGCCACCCGCGATTGATTAACTAATAGCGGACAGTTTCCTCTCACGCCGCCCGTCCCTCAGAGTGGTGTACTGTACTGAGAGGCAGTAAATGCAACAGATGTCAGCTATCGTAAAAAGAATGAGATAAGGGTACTGACGGTCGCACATTTTTTGTGGAGAAAGACAGTTTCACATAGTGAACGGGCTCTTCTTTAAAAAAAAATAAAAAAAAACCCAGGAAGACTGACCCATAGAAAAAAGAAAAAAAAAGCGATCTTGGTTAATGACCTTTTAAAAAAAATACGGAAGTCCTGCAAATGTGTGTTGACGGGAGGCTTCAGACAGCAAACAGTGCATTTGAGTTTTCAGATATGTAGAACTTCACAAAATGCGCATATTATTATTATTATTATTATTAATTTTTTTAAACAACCGAAAACAACCATTCAAACACTTGATCTTATGAACATGTGCGATTTCTTTTTTTTTTTCTTTTTCTTTTTTTACATTTTTTGCTCAGGCATGTTTGTATAGTTAAAATAAAATTCAGTTGATCATATCGCCTAGGTTGTAGTTTACGGGGCTTCATAGTTGTGTTTTTTGAAGGTGTCATTGCTTCATAGCATTTATTTGCATGTGCCTAAGACTAGTCTACATATATTTTACTGTATATATGCAGGGGGGATTAAAATATTTTGCTTGCACCCATTTGATCCCGTCTGTTGAAACTCTAAATATTCATTTTGCATGTTTTTTTTTCCTTTTTTTTTTCAATTCAATTAGTTTATATTTAAATTTTTCATGAAGTGTACAGTAATTCTGTAGTTGAGTGTGCTTGGTTTTGGTAAATGCAAAATAATGATTAGTGTGATTAATGACTTTTATGGTGTACATTACTGTGTAAAGGTCTAACCCCACAGCTCATTTCTTATATTAAACTAAAGAAATGGGGAATAAACCTCAGCAGCAACCTCTTTTCCCCTCTCGTCTGTTCCAACCACTCAGCATTCAGCATCACCATTATACAGACCTGATCAAAACCGACCTGATCATCTGTCAGCATCTGCACCTGTTTCTCACTGGTTCATACCTCAAGTTAGATGTGTTTTTCTAAGCCTGAATGGTTCATAGATCACGGTGTGGCTTAACACAAAACAAAGCAAAAAATTCCTCTGAAACTGATCAGGTACAGGGACTGGATTGAAAAGGAGAACCAAATACTTGCCAAAAATTAGAGCCAAAAAACGTCCTTCAGGAAACCTGGACTACATATATATAAAAAAACTCTAGCTCTTTGGAAGCAAAATAAGAAAAAATAAGAGATGGCTCAAGGTGTTTAAACAGTACTGTATATATACGCATTGGATGGTATAGTCTACACTGTAGGCCTGGTACTGTATATAGGTGCTGTATAAATTAAGCTCCAACATTTATTTTACTCCACGCAATTAGCACCAGTGACACATAGATATCACACTAGCACCACACATTCCTCACTTTCTATAAGGAAAGAATAAAGAAAAGGTGTTGAAGATGTTAATTCCCACCTTACTTCTTCCTCAAATCAGTGTGGTGGTATAGACTATAACCGCACAATCTCGTTTCACTGAATTAATTTTGACAGGTCTCATGCTGTCATGATATAATATAGTCTGTTATTAGAATTATCGGGTGTATGGATCTCCTAAAATATTGCTGCACAATATAACCAACTGATTAGTGCAAATTCATGTTATTTGAACTTTCTGAATAAAAGCTAATTTATATGAAAGATAATTTAAGAGATTAGACATAGTAGTGTTTAGTATTGTAATAATATCGATGTAATGATATGGATACTATATTCAGTCTTTAGTGTTTTCATTTGAAATTTCATCTGCCATCTATGTACTATATGGATAGAAAAGTATTTGTTCAAGCCTGTCAATTATTGAATTCAGGTGTTTTAATCAAGCGCCGTATCCCCAGTAAAGGGCAATCTTAATGTTTCAGCATACCAAGACATCTTAGACAATTCTATACTCCAACTTTGTGGGAACAGTTTGGGGAAACTGTTCCACAGAGCACAAAGCACGGACTTTAAAGACATGGTTTGATAAGTTCAGTGTGGAAGAACTTGACTGGCCCTAACACAGAGCCCTGATCTCAACCCCATCGAGCACCTTTGGGATGAACTGGAACAGAGATTGCGAGCCAGGTCTTCTCGTCTACCATCAGTGACCGACCTCATAAATGCTCTACAGAATGAATGGGCACGAATTCCCACAGAAACACTCCAAAATCTTGTAGACAGCCTTTCAAGAAGAGTAGAAGCTGTTATAGCTGCAAAAGGGGGACTCCATAGTAAAGTATATGTGTTTGGATACAATGTCATTGCAGGTTTCACCAAATCCTCTTGTCCATGTGATGTATGTTTATTAATGCAACAAGTAAAAGAGGATGTGTGTAGTGTGGCAGGCAGTGGGATTTAAAGCAAATATAGCAGCCTGTTCACTCAGCATTAAAATGTGTTTCACTATGAAGCGTGTATATACATAAAGCACTAGGAATATGACAACCATAGTAATAGAACACTCCCGGTTTAGATCATGCCCAGTTTGGGTTTAGATCTGAATACAGACACACTTGTGGATATTTGGATCAGTAGATATTTAGCGACAGTGACATTGCTTTACACCATACTACACCAGTACATACCTCCAGGCTTGGGGTTTAACACAGTTACCATTTCCAAATTGCCTGTAGTGTGTGACTGGTTGTGTGAGTATGTGTTCCTAGAGAATAGATGGATGGATCTGTGTATAAATCTTGTTAGGGTAATCTTTTTGTTCCATGGCTATAGGACATGACTCAGCCTTGAACAGCATATTAAAGAGGAATTATCTTTCAATCATAACACTAAGGCAAGTTCAGTTGGAGCTCTATCATACCCTGATGTACAGGTTTCAAATTTAAGGACCAGAGATCAATAGTGACCCGCTGCCTCACATTCATTCAGCTACATAAACTTAAAAAAAAAAAAAAAACAGTGTATCAGCGTGAGAGTTCAATGCTATTCAGCTGCAGCTGTATCGCCAAGAATTCATACCAGATGTATTGCATAAGACGCATATCACAACTGTATGGCCAATCCACAATTCACAATGCGCATGCACATTATGTAATATTTTTACATAAACATATTATTATATGTATGTATATAATTTATGTATGTAAAATAAAACAGTAGTAAGGATAAGTAATTTTTTTTTGTCGTTATGAAGCAGAACAAATATGGCAACCTGACTCATGAACATAATTTGATGGACAGCAATGAGAGAGTAATTAATGCAGTGAGACATGCGGCACAGTTACTGTCCCCCTCCCAAAAGTGATTATTTTTCAATTATAGCTCATACTGAAATATTTTATTCTTGGTATACCGCACCAGTTTACCAGTAATTCCCTTACCGGCTGCAGTTTTTGTCTCTTTTTATATTATTTATTTTTCAAAGAAGTTGCTTGTCATGTTACCAAAAAATTCATAAAAGTCTCCTTGCAAAAAAAGAAACAATGATTTTGCTTGTTTCTTTGTTAATACTTTTTTAATGAAAAATCTGTCTTAGTATGGCCCAATGAGATATTTACAGTAGTTTAAAATACTGTATAGCTCTGTTTTCTGATGAAAGCTTTTAGATCAGGTTCTACAGTCAATCATTTCATGAACAAATAACAATATACTTCTTAAGAAACCAATCGGGAATTAAAATTCAACAGGATTCCAACAGGGCTGTAGTGGAGGCTAAAACCACCTCCTATTTCTTTTAAGTAGCATTTACTCACCTGGGACTAGCGGTATTCACCCGTGACTAGGACTAGTGTTTACTCACTTCTTACTAGCGTTTTTTTTTTTTTTTTACCTTTGACTAGCGTTTACTCACTTCCGACTAGCATTTTCTTACATCTGACTAGCGTTTATTCACCTCTGACTAGCATTTACTTACATCTGACTAGCGTTTATTCACCTCTGACTAGCATTTACTCACTTCTGACTAGCGTTTATTCACCTCTGACTAGCATTTACTCACTTCTGGCTAGCGTTTATGCACCTCTGACTAGCATTTACTCGCTTCTGACTAGCGTTTAATCACCTGTGACTTTGCGCTTACTCACCTCTGGCTAGCGTTTATTCACCCCTGACTAGCATTTACTCACTTCTGGCTAGCGTTTATTCATCTCTGACTAGCATTTACTCACTTCTGGCTAGCGTTTATTCATCTCTGACTAGCATTTACTCACTTCTGGCTAGCGTTTATTCACCTCTGACTAGCATTTACTCACTTCTGACTAGCGTTTAATCACCTGTGACTTTGCGCTTACTCACCTCTGGCTAGCGTTTATTCACCCCTGACTAGCATTTACTCACTTCTGGCTAGCGTTTATTCATCTCTGACTAGCATTTACTCACTTCTGGCTAGCGTTTATTCACCTCTGACTAGCATTCACTCACTTCTGACTAGCGTTTAATCACCTGTGACTTTGCGCTTACTCACCTCTGACTAGCGTTTATTCACCCCTGACTAGCATTTACTCACCTCTGGCTAGCGTTTATTCACCCCTGACTAGCATTTACTCACTTCTGGCTAGCGTTGATTCACCTCTGACTAGCATTTGCTGACTTGTCACTGGTGTTTACTCACCTCTGATTAGCATTCATTCATCTCTGATTATCATTGACTTACTTCTGACTAATGTTTTTTTCCACCTCTGACTAGCGTTTACTCACCGCTTCCCCTCTGACTAGCATTTTTTTTTTACCATTTTTTTTTTCATCTCTGACTAGTGTTTATCCACCTCTGGCTAGGGTTTAAATACCACTGACTACCGTTTACACACTTATGACTAGCAGTTACACCGCTTAAAAATTTGCTAAAATTATTCCTGGAATGGCTTTCCAACAACTCAGGTTATTTATATTGTTTTAAGTTTGACAATATGGATATATATATATATATATATATATAATTGTGTTGTGAATATTCTTTGATATTTTTGCAGGGCTAGCCAGGTAGTGATGTGATTATAGTTTTTAAAATATTCAGCTTTTTTTCCTCATTGAAGTGCATGACGGATTGTGGTCCGCCTTACCTTGATCACATAATTGATAGTTTACCCACCTCTTTGTTTTTTTACTACAGCCCTGATTCTTAACATACATATACAGAATTGAACACACAAAAATGAAACGTTTTACAGCCACAGTGGCATTAATAGAATACAAAGGAGCGTTCTTCCAATTTGGAGTCTCACTGTTAAAGGTGTCTCGTAGAATCATTAATCATCTACAGAAATCCCCCCCCCCCCCCACCTCTCCTGAAAAACCTTTTAAAGTATGTGTTTATTATGCGTGTGATGTCTGCCGCACGCTGATGTTGATGGGGCTCATTTGACTTGCATATGGCTCTGGGCCACGTTCTCTTCACGCCTGTAGCATGAAAGACACGGCGCAGCACGGCATTTGGCCGAGTGTGCCCACCACCATGCTCTCCTTAACCGTGGCTGAATAACGGAAATGTAAAAGGAAGCGAAAAAGAACGAGCGCTGGGTGCTACCTGATGATCGTTAAACAGATCTGGATAACAGAACAATCTGTTCCCGTCCCTGCCTCCTCCCTTTCTCTTTCGCTCGCCATGTCTCTGTCTGCAAACCCCCCCCCACACACCTTTTCTGTCTTGCCATGATTATGTGTATCACATAGTGGGTAAATATACCCACCTTACCGAAAACCCGATCATCTCTGTGTGTGGCACGAGAACCATGTTTCATTTTTATTGTCTGTGTGTGATGATGGAGGAACGGCAGTAAAGCACACTGTTGATTTTCTCCATATATAGCTTGGCAAAATGGAGGGTCCAAATAAAGCATGTCCATAAGAAGCTGAGGAAGAGAGAATGATAAGGGATGCTTTTTTTTCCGGCCACTCAGAGACTCGTTTCAGCAAAGGCACCGTGTATGAGTGTTTATCGAAGGAAGTGAAAAAATGGCTTTTGTATATAGATTTCTTCTGTCTTTATCTCAATCCTGTTATGATGTATTGAGGAGGTCAACCTGTTTACACAAATATTTCAATTTCAAGGGTTCACTCAAGCATGTTCGATGATTCAATGTTGGAGAAATATTCATTTTGGTTTTCATCCAAGAGATCAGTTGCTGATGAGAACAAAAATAGGGCGCCCATAAAATTGGAATAAACGAACCTTCATTGAAGCCAGAGGCGCATTATTGGTAAGGGACTCATATCTGCGGTCTCTGTCTGGGCTTTGAAGTCTTAAAGGGCCATCAGCCTGTTCACACACCTACTGTACTGTCTTTAAAGGTGAAATCCACCCCGAACCACTTGCACACTTTTTTTTTTTTTACTTATAATTAGCAGTGATCTTCAGGAGTGACGCAGTTTAATGTTAAAACTGGGTTTGTGACTTAAGTTTTTTCTTTTTTACGTTTTTTTTTGTTGACATTTACATTACAGTGGAAAAGCGTTGCTCCCTCACATCTTCATACTAAACCTAATTAAATGATGTAGATTAAATGAAATAAATGGGAACAAATGTTTTACTATGCAGCAGCCTCAGCAGCAGCCTCATCTCCCCTCTCGTCTGTTCCAGTACACTAAACACTGACCTGATCATCTGCACCTGTTTCTTATTGGATCATGCCTTAAATTATGTTTTTTTTTTTTAAATGCTTGAATGATAGGCACAGTGATGTAGCGGTTAGCACTGTCGCCTTGCACCTCCAGGGTCCGGGTTCGATTCCCCGCCAGGGTCGATTCCCGTCTCTGTGTGCATGGAGTTTGCATGTTCTCCCCTTCCTTGGTGGGTTTCCTCCGAGTACTCCGGTTTCCTCCCACAGTCCAAAGACATGTAGATAAGTGGCGTTCACAAATAGCACATAGTGTGTGAATGAGTGTGTGAGTGAGTGTATACAGTATGTGTGTGCCCTGTGATGGATTGGCAGCCTGTCCAGGGTGTACCCCACCTCGTGCTCTAAGCCTCCTGGGATAGGCTCTAGGACCCCCGCCAGGATAAAGCGGTGAGAGTGAGTGCTTGAATGATTCATTGGTCACTGTCTGTCTTAAACACACACACACAAAATCCATTCCTCTGAAACTGGTCAGGTACAGGGACTGGATTGAAAGTGTGACTTGCTGAAATGAGAGACAAAAAAGGACTTCAGAAAGCCTGGGGCGCTATTCCTCAAGTCTACTTTACAAATACAAGAATGTCTGGCTCAATGGAAGGAAGCAAAATATGAAGAAATCAGGGGTGGCTCTAGACTTTTGCATAGTACTGTACATCTGTTTCTATTCAGTTAACAGTTTACCCACAATGCCAGTTGTGGATTTACTGCTTGCTTTGCAAGTTGCCTCGTCATACAGTATGAATACTGTAGGTAAGTAGCTCTTTTTTACTTTTCTGGAATGTTTAAGCTCTGCAAATCCAAATAGCCCACTATATAAAAATCTGTTGCATATTGCAATAAACTAAGCATGGCTTCTTCAGAAAGTATAATTTAGTTATTTTCTTCGGAAATTGCGACTTGCCAAGAAGTGACCCATCAAATCAACTGTTCATAATGTTTAACAGTTTTCTGCATTAACATGTCATTACTCATGGATTCTCGAGGCCAAATGTCGTGATTAATCTCGCAGTGATTCAGTGAGCCAGCCTGAATCAGGACGAAAAACAAACACCAGTGACTTGTGCCCACAGCAAGCCTCCAGTATTTGTCTTGTTCATTTCGTTACTTGATGACTCGAATCAGTCAGGGGGTCGATAAAAATACTACTTGTAGTCAAAAGCGCTTCCAAGTGAGCCCACTCATGTTTTCCACAGAAAGAAAACATGTCCAAGATTATCTGGATGTGTTGGAAGTTGCTGTAGCTGACAAGAATAATATACAATCAGGCCAATTCTGCCTGTATACACCACCACAGTGAATTTGAAATGAAACAGTTAAGGTGTGTGAGTTCAGAACAATGAATTCCATAACCGTTGTAATCGATGTTATGGACCATTGCAATTTATGAGTCGCTAAATGCGCTAAATGCTAAATGTCGATAGTAAAATCCATAAATGGGCAACCATGAATTTATGTCAAGTATGTCAAAAATGTAGGTATTTGTTTATCATCATCATCGTCGTCCGTACCACTTAATTCTGTATACAGAGTCTCAGGGGACCTGAAGTCTATCCTAGGGGTACACCCTGGACATCAGGGTGCCAATCCTTGGATTGTCCCAGGATATACACATACACCAGATGCTCTTATCCAGAGCGACTTACAAAAGTGCTTAAGTTTTCCTAATCAGCATGTCCTTGGACTGTGGGAGAGAACTTGCAAACTCCATGCACACAGAGATCGGAATCGACCCTGACCGGAACTCGAACCCTGGAGGTGTAAAGCGACAGTTTGTGCTAACCACTAAGCCACCGTGCTGCCCAGTATTTGTTTGTTTATTTATTTATTTATTTAGTTGATAAATCAATATCCATTTGTGCTAGATAAATATTTAAAAAAAAAAAATGGCAGATTTAATACTTTTTTAATACATTGCACTTTAAATTGCAATTACTATATGTAATCAAATCCAATTAGAAATAATCAAATGTTCAGCCTTAATTTAAAGGGGTTAAAAAATATTGTATTAACTTTTTAGAAATTACAACCATTCCATTTTTACAGACTCAAAAGTAATTGAACAACCTAACGAAATATAAATATAAGGCTTATTTTAATACTCGGATGCAATGACTGAAGGTTGAAAGTTTCCTCCCTTGAGCTGCTTCTCCATTGTTATAGGGAATCCATCTTGTTTGTGGGTCTTTCTGTCTTCATGTTTGTCTTCAGTAAGTCAAAAGCAGCTCGATCGGGTCGAGGTCAGGTAACTGACTCGGTCCTTTAAGGACATTCCATTTCTTTGCCTTGGGGTTTATTCATGGCAAATACATTTGATGCCATTTTCCATCTGTATTGTGAAACATTGTCCTATTACAGTACATAGTTTTGCAGCATTTGACTGGATGTGAGCAGAAAGTAACACCATCAGTGAACATCAGTTTACCCAGTTCCAGTTCCATTGGCAGTCATAAATGCACGTGTCATAACACTGCCTCAACCATATTTGACAGATGACGTGGTATGGTTGGGATCATGAGCCTTTCCTTTCCTTCCTGAGCAGGCCAGATACGTTAAGATGATTTCTAGCAGATCCTTCCAGATCTTGAGTGTTATCAGGGACGTGCATCTTGAGGTAGAACCTCTATAATAACATTGATGAATCAGTTCAGTTTGTGATCAGATACCAGCAGAGAATGTCAATGTTTGAACATGTAAATCAATCCACTCTCTCCTCGTCTTCCAGTGACAGAAGCTTCAAGCTCAGACCCGGCTGAAGACGTCAGCCATGACTGGACTGGACGCAAGCTGTTGCAGGACAGAATGGAGAACAACACTTCAGAACCGCCTCGAGCAGGTACGATCCTATTTATTTTTAGACTAGTAAGACCAGCTCTGACAGTTCACCGGTAAAGAATTGGTGTTTGGAACGGTTCTGGAACTGGTTCTCGTTTATAAGAATGTAACCTAAACAAATTATTTAACGCTTGTTTGATTTACAGTCACCCTTGAAAATGTAAACTGTAAGCACAAACCATGTTTGGTTATCTGATTATCATCTTACCGTTCATGCCGTGGCCTTGCGATAGTGTGTGGCTGGAGCTCTGTGTATACTTAGGTGTGTGTAAGTTTATGTCAGCAGGCCATGGAGGCAAACAGTAGTCGTGTGTTTCTCCAAACTTCGAACCACCAAAGGGTAAAGCTGGCTTCTCCAGAAGAGAAAATGTTCTGGAGTGGCTGCAGGAGCTTGCCAATAATCTGTAGTGAAGGAGATGAGAGAGAGAAAACAGAGAGTAAACAGAATGATGGATGAGAGTAAACAGAAGAGGTTTCCATGAATAGGAACTAAATACAAGCAATCAGTAATGCCGCCATGATACGCGCACAAACCACATATGCAGTACATACTCTACATATATGGCGTATACACTAGATATCATTTTAGAAAGAATGGATGTTGTAATGGTTGTTCAAAATCGTAAAGGTTTCTTAATGGAGCACATGGCAGCTATAATCCACTCGCTAAGCTCTTTAGAGGCTCTTGGTAATTGTTAAGTGCCCATAAAATCAAAAAAGGTGTTGTAGAGTTTTTATACTCGTCTGTTGGGATTGTGAGCTGAAATAATCTAGTGTATAATAAAAAAAAAAAGACAAAAGTATTGTCTCATTGGCATTCCTACTTTAAACTAATTGACGATTCGTATTGGACTCATCCAATCTCAATCCGATCAAATGCTCTAAAACAACCTGTACAGTAGGTAGCAACTAATCTCCAGTAGCAGCAGAAGATTCTTGAATTTCTTGACTTTCCCTTCCCGAGCAACCCCCGTGTGTTGAAAAATGCGTGTACTTAGTCTCCGTACAAAACTTTGAGCTCAGCTTGAACATATTTGATCTCACGCCAAAAACATGACAAGCTGCGCTAGTCGTGATGTGAGGTTAATATACAGCGAATGTGTTTCTATAGCATGGTGAGGAGACAACATTTGCAGGTTTATTTGTAGGCTCTGTGTTTGTGTACATAACAGTAAGAAAGCGAGAAAGAGAGAGAGAGAGAGAGAGTTGTCCAGAAAGCTAATTTCTCAATACTTTCATTTCACTTCCTCTTGTTAGACAGCAGACTTTTCCCCCCGTGGGAAGCCCGATGCTCTGGTTGCCTCATGAGGCTCACGGCAGGAGAGGGAGAGGGAAAAATCTGCTGTAACAAACCAGTGACAAATGACCCACAGCTCACTACCAGTCCAATACATGATGGTTGTAAACCTCTCCTGTGGGAAAAGGAACATGACAAAGTACAAGTATTTCACGAGAAAATGATGCGGTCAGGAAGTTCAAGTCACCTTTTAGATTTTCGCAAAATCGTAATGTGTCTGATATTTACTGTATCGAAAGTAGTTTTCAGATAGGCATAAGAGGCGTCTCATCTGGAGGACTGTGGGTTAAGGCAGCTGGTCTTTATTAAAACATGGTTAATCTAGCTGCACAGAGAATTCAAGGGCACGGCTTTTACATATTTAGCCTCTTATTGCATAACAACTTATCTTTCTAAGAAATAAAATTTACATTGTAGAAAGAATCTATCTATCTATCTATCTATCTATGTAATATACTGTACAATGTTGGCAAAAGACAAGCATTATGTCACCAACCTGAACTGGTGCAGTAACGAGAAACGAGAAAGATGCTTTCGTATCAAAGTACTCAATTTATTAAGGAAATATAGTGGAGCAAAAGTCAAAGTTTCCAGGAATATTAATAATGAAGCAAAGTACAGATATGTGAAAAGTCCATTAACGGATTATTTGTACTTCATTACATTACAACACTGACTAAACCTGAGTAAGAAATCCTAAAAGCTCTTCAACAAAGTTGAGGTCTACCTGACTTGCTGTTTCATCAAGACACAGAATCAAATGGCTTTTAAATCATCTCATGGGTACTTTACACTCTTTTTAGGCTCCCACAAGAGTTATACATAAGACAAGTTTTAAAGTTATGCATAATTGGATTTTCTCTTGAATTGGGTCTGGATAGACACGTACAGTATAACAAAGAGCTTTTAAGGGAATCCCCACTAAGATACCCAAAGAACCTTGTAGAATTAATTGTTATTTCTAAGCATGTAGTTTTAAAGCATGAACTTTTGGCTTTATATAATTCTCTAATCGCCTTTGATTCCGTTTTATTGTAAAGTGTTTGTGGCATCATATTTTTTGTCACATACACAACCATACACATTACGACATGCAATGAAATGCGACTGCTCGTGCATTAAATGAGAAAGATTTCTCTACAATCAAAATATTGCACTAGAGAATAAAACTTAAATATTATTTATTAGGTGGAAAACATTTTAAAGGGCTTCTCCTTGGATTTTTCGTCCCAGAAAACTCTTTCATGTAATTTCTTGAGGACAAAATTAAGGACCTTTAGGAGCCAGGAATGAAATCATTTTAGTGGTCCAATTTCATAAAATTCATTTGATACTATTAAAGTCTGTAAGAACATGAAATACACACAAGTCTGACTTATAACAATCAACTTCAATGATTAGTTTATGGATATAAATGGAATATAGTAGAAATACATCTTATGGCGGAATCATTTTTGAACATAAACTGTAGACCCTTTGCAGACTTGTGACTACGATGATGTCAGCCACAACAGTCCATAGTGAAAGTATCGTTTACCGACATTAGGCTACTCTGTATTTTTGTTAGTAGCTACTGTAGGTTTGAGGTGTAATTTGGAGCCAAAGAAAGAATGGTTGCAGAATGATTACCTGATTACCTACCACATTACCTGACGCTTTGTCACACAGACGGAAGAGTAACCTAGCAATCGATGTTCTGCTTCTGTTCTGCTGATTCTTTTCACATGCAGTATGTCGCAGTGGACTTCCTAAATCATTCAAAAGTGAAACAATATGTGAAAATGGATGAAGAAGGGAATAATTATATTATTTTTAGGGTTGTTCCGATTCCGATACTAGTATCAGAAATGCTGCCGATACTACAAAAAAATCTGGCATCGGAATCGGCGAGTATTTGATGCGCCCCAGAGACTTTAAAAAGGGGGAATGCCGCCCCTTTGATCTCCGCGAGAGGACAGCGCGTGAACGAGCT
>JAQMYG010000017.1:6618840-6632086 GCA_030014215.1 Clariallabes teugelsi
CTCGGTATCGGCCGATACCCTGAGCCCAAGTATCGGAATCGGTATCGGGAGGGAAAAATGGTATCGGAACATCTCTAATTATTATGCAGAAGTTTGATTTGTTATAGCATTAGCATTAGCATTAGCGCTGTCAGTGCTTCTGTTGAAAATGAGATGATGCTATGGAATGTACTGTGCTTTACTCTTCATAAAATGATGTGGAGGTAACCAATGCTTGACATTTCAAGCTTTCTAATTAATAGCTAACTGACTGTTCTGGGGTTAAATCCAGGGTTGCCAGGTCCAATAAATAAATCCAGCCCAATGTAAATCTAAAACCAGCCCAAATGGAATAAAAACTGGCCCAATTTCTTATTTTGTCCAGTCACACTTGATAACTGCAGGATTTCAGTCAGTTTTAAAAATGTAATTTCAAAATATAAACTAGTGAAAGTATGTATTATTAAGGGTGGTATCTGACAGTGAGATTTGTTCTATTTCATTTTTAATTTCCTAAGAATCTCACAGTTATTCTCATCTTTGCATCACTAAATAGCGTCTTATATTTTGCTAGAACCAAGACTAATTTTAATAAGCATTCATACTGCAGGACTCAAATTGTGAAAGAGAGGCTCAGGAAGTATGAGGAATCATTTTCACACTTAACGTGGTCACCACATTGCGTGCGATAATCAAAGCTAAATGTGATCAAATGAAATATTAGTGTATGACTGTTTATTAAGTGCTTGTAAGTGACCTAATGGTGTTCACAGCTTGCATTACTAAAAATAGGAACAATCATTGTGTGAAACTCGGTGGAATCGTAAGCAAACCCTAATCATTGTTATTAATCAAGACATTTCCATTTCCATATATGCTTCCTTTTTATGCTTCCGCCTTAACGAAACACCTGCAAGGTGATTGCGGACGGATTCATAACCTAAAAGAGACTATTTGGTTTGTGACAATTTCACACAATCAAGTGAATAAACAAAGCAGATAATTTAAATACCAAGATGTAATACTGAAGGGAATAGAGGTGCAAATGACAATGGTCTTATCCTAGGTGCTTTGACACTGTCTGTATGTGTTCAGATTTACATGTGGGTGTATCCCAAACCACATTTCTTTTTGTTTATTTGTTTGTTTTTTGAATATGAATTATGAAATATGAACCCTAGCTGATGGTGCAACAGAAACAGGTTCACCCTGTTAGTAGAAAGGCCATACTCTCTTCCTCCACTGTCATAGCAACACTTCTCAATCATGGGCATGTGTGAGCTCATGTATGAAGATGTGAACATGTAGCGCTTTCCTCTGAGTGTGTTATGCTGCCCTGTGATGCAACACAAGCAGCATTTAAAACACATGGGTTTAGCTGGCCTCACGTGTCTTAGAGGAAGCACATGTTAGTCCTCACATTCCCTGGTTAGTAGCTGTCCTATGATAGGAGAGAGATGGCTGGCAGCCGACTGAATTGGGGACAGAAAAATCCCTCCAGAGGTAGAAATGCCAGCATTGCCAGCATGCCATAAATAAAAGCAACACACACAGGCTTGGTGCTTTCTATCCTGCAAATGGGAAAAATACACCAGTAAATTAAATTCATAATGAGCCACAGGTGGAAATAAATGTTACTTGTTGTTGCCTTCACCAGCCTTCCATGCTTCGATTGCCACAAATTCCCATCACCAGAAAAGAACAGAAGTCTATCCAAGCCATGTGTACACCCAACCTGTGGCCCACCTCAATCTTGGCCGGCTGAAATGCCAGATATCAACAAGTGATCAGAGTGTCTGCATCCTTGACGGGGTGAAGCCATTGGGGCAGGTGTGACACGGACAGAGGATTGGAATGGATGAAAGGATTCCCCAAGAGATAGTATGTAAGAGTGAGGATGTCCCACTTGATGGCTCGACAGTCTTCCTCAATGGTTCTTTCTCACAGACAGTTTGCATCTAATGTACAGCACCAGATGCTCCTCTCCCTTTACCACCCTGGACAAAATGGACCACAGCTTTCTATCTAATGGGTCGGTTTGGAAGGGAAAAGGGAGCAAGAAATCCAGTAAATGCAACAACAGGCCCCCAAACAAAACCAGCTTTTCCCTGGTTGAAAGCCTGTTTGCATGGCTCAGTCTATTGCTGCCCCCTTTTTAGTGAGGTCAGTCAGTGGGCTGGTGACATCCGAAAAATTTGTAACATCTATAATAGCCGGCCAGCCGAGAACTATCTCATCATATTTTTGGTGTTTATGTCTTTTGGCAGGCCACAATGGCTACACTCTTATCATTTTGGGGATGCACCTGTCTGTGTCCAGAGGGGAAACACAGATATTGTATACAACCAGCCCAGTTGCACACTTCTTTGGGTTTGCAATGAGCAGTGCCAATCTTAACAATCTCAGGACAGTGTTGAGGTGTCGCATGTGCTGTTGCCAAGCATTACCATAGATGTTGTCAAGATAGGCCACGGTAAGACCTGAAACATCACAGGAGCTCTAAACAAACCGAACACAAGTGTCATAAATTGGTGTAATCTGAATGTGGAAAAGGCATTTTTAACAAATATTGGAATTAATCTGCAAATATCTTTAAGTCAAATTGGGTCATATGGTATATCGGTACTAAAAAAATGATGCTGTACTAGAATTTAAAACTAAAAATTTATATTTTTATTGTTTGATGTTTGTCTGATCTGGCTAATAGGAATCTGTCTCATTAATCACAGGACTGAAAGCAGTGGCATTTGTGTTCTCCTGTAGCAGGAGAAAAACCTGATGAAGTTTGTAATCAGGAATTTGCAGGAAGCTTTTAATTGAATCTTGAGCAACAGTAGAGATTGCGAAGCACTTTTTGTTTTGTTCAGAGGCAAATATTAAAGAGATGGCAGCAGCACTGAGAGACCAAAGTAAAATATGGAGATATTTTGGTTAAAAAGGAAGAACGTCTAAATACAGCAGCTTCGCTGTGAACGTGTTGTTTTAAAGTGTGGTAGAAAGTTTTATATTGGGACATTGACTACACATTCATGATTCTCTGAACCTGCTGAATCTAATCAGTTAAAGGCTGATCAGGGTCACTTTATACAGTAGTAATGGAGTCAGTTAGGGAACATCTACAGTATAAAAGCCATGACCTGGGTAAGATTCTACAAAGTTGCCTACATTGCAGAATATCTAATGCATAGCAGTATTTGGATACAGTATGGAAGCAGGATTTATTTACTTTTTATAGCATCTATACTTTATTAATCCTTATTAATGACATTTTTAAACGAGGGATTACAGATATAAGCTTATTGTGCCACATAAACCCAGGGGTAGTCTTAGCAACTACAGCAAGCTGCTGCGAAAAAGAAGAGTTTTTCTTTAAACAAATAGAAATGAAACTATTTGTTTAACAAATTATCCCAACAGTATTAGACTCCATTCATCCCATTAAAGAGACAGCTTAATTTAAAAGATAATCTGACATTATGGCATAATCAGATTCTGACATGAATGAGTTTGATAAATCTAATCAGTGTCATCAGAATGTTTTGTATGTTTTTTTTCAAAAATTAACTGAGGCTAACTATTGGTTATGTAAAAAAAAAAACTAAAGGAAAATGTTTAAATTACTGGCCAGCAGGAACAGTGCAATCTCATAATCCATTTTCATGGCTTTTAGCTCACAGGGGTCATTCCACCGTTGGAATTCCTCTCGTACTTTTCTAATAGGCAGCACGGCGGCTTAGTGGTTAGCACTGTCGCCTCGAGTCCAGTCTCGATTCCTGCCTCGGGGTGTGTATGCATGGAGTATTCATGTTCTTCTCCCTTTGCTTGGTTGGTTTCCTCCAGGTACTCACTTCGGTCACATAAATATAATGGCCTCCATGGTCTAAAGTTGGACTACAGAGGTTCCTAGATGGATGGATGGATGGACTTTTCTAATAAAGAGAGTTCAGGGGTAGCTCAGTGGTTAAGGCATTGGACTACAGTTTGGAAGGTCCCAGGTTCAAATCACATGACCACCGAGTTGTCCCTGTTGGGCCCTTGAGCAAGGCCCTCAACTGCTCAGTTGTATAACGAGATAAAAATGTAAGTCGCTCTGGATAAGAGTGTCTCCTAAATGTAATAATGTTATCTTCATTTTTGCTCTTCTGATCTTCTCCTCTTTGGCTGTTGCTTAGCCAATTCTTTGTCTTTACAATTAGTAAAAATTGATTGAAGCTCAATACGTAACCATATCATCTGCCCCCTTCCCATTCCCCTCTCCTGTGTACAATAACAGGATCCCTCCCCCTAGTGCTGATTGGCTAGAGCAGCGTTTTGTCATACAGCCATTTGCAGAGCCAGGACTAAATGCAGAAAGCGCATCATTTGGCAGCACTAGTGGACCAAAAGGAGAGATCCATTATTAGTGGTCCACACCCAGCTCGACTTCCCTGCCAGTGACACTGGGTGGTGACACTCGACCCATTCCCTGTCCTTGACAGTAACTAGTTGAAGAACTGGGGAACTTTGCCAGTAGCCACCCCCCAGCATGTATCATGGAGCTGCTGCATGTGAGCGATTGGCACACTGTGCTTGTTAAGCATCATCACATCATCATGTCCTTCAGAGGTACGGCCCACCTGCTGCATGATCACTTTCATCAGGGTACACCAGCTTGCTGCTGCCAAAGAGTTCCTGGGCGAGTGAGCTGCACCTCACCTGACAATGGTGGCAGCATGCAGACTCCAAAAAGGCCATGGGGTCCTTGTGTTGCCCCAACCTGGCTGGCGTGATGTCAGTCATTTCCCTGGCGAGTGCACCCCTGGACTGCTAGAACTCCACCTTACCAGTTGGTTCTCGTCCTTGGAAGTGATCCTGCTACTCTGCTCACATCTGGAGGAGCTCCCAGTGTTGGCTGTGGTGGTAACCAGGGAGGTGAACCATATCAACAAAGGCTGAGGACTCCATTACAACATACTCCATTACAGTTCCCAGGTTTCTGCACAATGTCACAGGTTCAGGGACTGAAAGATGGGAGGCAGGTTGCGAGCAGAAATACTGAAATGCATTTTCAGTCTCATTAACGTTAATTTACTTTTCAGTAAAGGGTTATGAGCTCAGCTCTATCTCCTGCCAACAGAAAAAGACACCAAGAAAATAAACTTCATAATGAGCCACAGTTGGACAGCATTTTGTGTTACCTGTTGTCTTTAGCAGTCTCTCTCTGTCTGGCAGCAAGCGATGCTCGACTACACCCCCGGTGCCACAAACACATCATCTGTTCAATCTGAACAACGTATTTGTGTTCAGTTACATTCGTAGTCTATGGAATGGGTTATGTGGGTTGCTTCAGTGGGGTTTGATTAGAGCTTGAATGGCAGTGATTGATCAGTGGGGGATCCAACTTTGCCCACAGCGGCAGACAAGAAGCGAGTCCAGATGCAGCCATGAGTGACTGGGACAGTTTGTACTCATCGTGCTTTAGTCACAGACTCCTGATTGCCAGATGAGTCAAGCTTGCCCCTCCGTGCTGGGTTCAGGTCGAGATCAGCACCGCCTCAGAGCTTTTTTATTAAGAGACAGGCAAAACCCCTAGTTTGTTAAATGAACGAACGAATGAATGAATGAATAAATAAATAAATAAATAAATAAAAGCACTCCAGTCACACTCTCTTGAGCGCAGTGTAAATGACACTCCAAATGAAGCTCTTCCCGTGTTATTACATGTCCAGAAGGTCAATTACAGCCTGACAAAAAGAACCCCCCACTAAACTCAAATGAGGTTTTTCAGCTGCAGAGCCGTATTATACATATGAAATGAGACTCTTTCAGCTCCCTAGTGGACACGAACACTTGTGATGATTATGCAATTAGCCTGTGTTCAGACTAGCTCCTCTGCCACCATGGAATCCAGCCTGCAAAGACAGCATGAGGAAGAGGTTGATCCGATTTTACTCTTTTTTTTCTTCTTCCCCCCCGTCTTTATTTTTTCTTCTTTTTTTTGTGTGTGCTTCCTCTCTCTCAGTGTTCCGCCATGCCTTAAAAAGAACGAGACGGCGGCCCCAGTGTTCGGGCGAGTAGCCTTTGAGGCCGGCGTTGCCTGGCAACTGAATGCTAAAATTTGGAAGTGTGTGTATGGAGTATAGGCTGAGATGAGAGAGAGAGAGAGAGAGAGAGAGAGAGTGCACAGGGAAATAAATAAATAACGAGAATAAAAAGGAAGGCGCTATTTTTAGACGTGTCAATAACGATCGCTCAGCGGGGTTTTCATGCATTCCTTTGTTTGCCTTGGCCAGCAGGAAAAGGCATTTTCTCCACAATCGATTTATTATTTTTTTCCAGGATATTTTAGTCTACGTTTGTGGACACTGGTGAGAATGTGAAGCTGACAAAATGTCTCATAAAATGTCTGTTACGGAGGTCGCGTTGTAGCCAGGAGGCCAGTTCTGCACTCTTGTCAGATCAGATGTAAATGATTGGAGTGATGACCATAAACAGATGGAGGCTATGAGAATTAAGACCCGGGTGATGCTGTCCAAACTAGGCTTCGTTATATTTTATTGAAATGATAAATAGAGTAGAGCTGTTTATAGCTATAGATACACTCCTGTAGCAGAAGTAAAGGAATTTTTATGGTTTGTATACAGTAGATGTGAATCCCTAATGGGAAACTTCACCTTCCTCGTTACACGATCGGTCTTTTTTATCTGGCTCGCAGTGGGTGTGCTCACTTCACCGCATGGTGTCATATGACGTGTATAAAAAGAGGAGGAGACAGTCTGGTGGAGTGAAAGTATTGATTAAGGTCCCCGCACTTGTCATTCGCTCTGGCTCTGTCTCTCGCTTTCTCTCCCTCATTTGCCTTCTTTGTCTATCCATCTATGATGCATTAACCTCATTTTTTTGAGGACAAGCACGTTTTGGTCCTCACTGATCCTGAAACGAGTAGCGTACTTAGAATTAAGCATTCAGGTTAACCTGGATTATTTTATTTAGCTCTAAATTCTATTTGCTGCTAGTTTTATGTTTAAGCATTGATCGCGTGTAGTATCGAGAGTGTAAGGGCAGCTGAACTGTATTTGTGTGTGTGCAGAGCATTAAAAATTGACCATGAATAAATTGTAAAGTATAGAGTGTAAGGAAGCACTCGTGTGTCTGTGCTTAATGGTCGAATAAGTGCTGTCTTGTATATGTGCAACATTTTCTCTAAATGCTCACATTGGCGTGCACACAAGTGACCATGCTCGCAAAATTGTCTAATGCATCGGTACTGAATTAAGATTGAATAAAGTCCAGGCAAATAAAAGTTTCTTTGAGGGCCCCCTAGTGGCACAGTGGTAAAGTGCTAGTTTGATTCCCGGGTGATGCTGTAGCCTCCCACAACCAGGGACCTAGACACTCTAGCGCTCTCACATCAATCACGGCTCTACAGCCAATCAGGGGCGTCTGTGAGCTCACGCAAGCGGAAGGAGCGGATAGCGCTGTCCTCCGAGTGTGTTACGCCGCCCACAACGGAGCGGAGCGACCAGTTCAAAAAGATATGGTCAGCTGCCGTCACATGGTTCGGAGGAAACACGTGATAGTCTTCAATCCTCCCTGACTGAGTAGTAGTAGTAGCCTTGATGTGGGAGTCACCTAGTGACCGGTGGAATTGGATACGACCAAAGTAAGGGGAAAATCTAGGAAAAATCCCAAAATTCTTTGACCTGAGGTCTGAATTTCATGATTGTTTTAGGATTCAGGTCTCTATATATGCAGTCATTGTAAACCAAAAAAATCGGGTATTTTACACGCCCTCACCTCGGAACGTTTCGGATATGTTTGCTTAAACAACCTGTGTTTTATCTCATAGTGACGCTTCACATTACTGCTTTTTTTTAACGCCACAGGTTTGAAACATATGGCATAACCTGGTTTTCAACTTCCCGCTGGAAGAGTAAACATATATTGACCTGTCCATTCATCTTGGAAGGTTATGTTTTCATAGTCAGGCTTTCGTTTCTGGGAGTAAGTCATGCTGTGTCACGCTTTTGATTGTGTTTCTTCAGCACATTCTGTCTATACACGGTAAACTGTTGTATTGATTGGCTCTGTTGAGTCACGCGTATAGCCGCACCTACTTCTTCTGAAAAGCGCTAGATTACGGGCATCAGGGTCCGGACCTAGACCGTCCGTGGTCCGCCATTTAGTGATGCTTGCTCCTGTAGCTCTTATACCACAGTCTGCTTTACTTTGTGCATTAAGTCCTCTCAATTTGTGTTTGTCAGTGTGACAATGTACACTAGGCTAACATCACAAATTTACGAGTGTTTAAACCATAAAAGTATCAGTAGTGGTGCTTCTATAATAACAATTCAAACCGGGACTTATAATAAAATTTCTTGTGAATGAAGGCGTAAAACCGATTGACATTTACAGAAGAGTTCATGCACGGTGTTAAGTACGGTGATAAGGCTCTTACAGTAGAGAAAATGTTCTGGTATCCAAGCGCTAGTGAAACGCTGGGATAAGTGCATTAGTGTAGCATGGGATTATATAGAGAAATAAAGAAAGATTTTACTTTCATTACTGTGTTGTGATATTCTATACAAACTCGTATTTTCATATGAAAGTAATGTGGGTCTGCATTGTGGCTGTGCTCAGTTTTTCGCTCCTAGTGCCATTAAATTAAAAGCTCTTTTTTTTTTTCTTCTTTTTTTTTCAGAGTCACCATGGCAGAAATGGCCACGTAACTACATAAATAGCAACATCAAGCTGATTAGTTCCACTCTAAGCAGTTTGTGCCTGTTAGTGAGCGGTCAATAATGTTATGATGATTGAGATTAAAAGAGGTCGTTCAGCATGCGGTCATTTTAATTTGCCAAACCACAGACGTGGAAACTGGAAGCAAACAGCTGTTATTGATTTTTTTTTTTTTTTTTTTACTTGCCCGAGTGCTTTTTCGCAGTAGTCTTCTCAGTCATTACACACATTCGCGTTTTGATTTTGAAGCCGCGGTACTGTGAAAAACACACCGGCGCCTGCTTTATGATATTGAATTTGGAAAGGGGGGGGTTACCTGTAACTCCCCATTACTATTATGATTAAGCCCTGCAGCATCTATTACTAGTCTACACACAGGGCACACACTCTTTGTAAGACAAGTTCATTGGCGACATTTATGCCAAGTCTTTAAAATCTGTAAAGACATCATGTCTTTTGTGAAGAGAAAAAGAGGTTCGCTGTTAGGACCATTTATACTGTAAGTACTTCATATTGTATATTACCATATATGGTAAACCGCTTACCTTTTAAAAGTGCATTAGCCTCCTCGTGGTGTTGCCTGTTTGTCTAATTAAATTACTTAACATGATTTAAGATAAAAGATGCCATTGGAGGGATAGTGATTAGCACTGTGGCCTCGCACCTCCAGGTTCTCTTCCAGGTACTCCAGTTCCGTCCCACAGTCCAAAGACAGCCAGATTAATCCAATTGGTGTTTCCAAGTTCCAAGTGAGTGAGTGAGTGAGTGAGTGAGTGAGTGAGTGAATGTATGTGAGCTTGTGTGCTATGCTAAGGATTGCTTCCATTGACCCTGTACAGGATAAGCGGTATAGAGAAAGAGTAATTGAGTGATGTAAAATATGTATATTGGTGTACAGTGTGCATTAAAGGTCCCATATTTTTACTCTTTCTTTAACAAGTTAGCACAGATCACAAATGTATTTTTGTTAATGCTCCAGCTGAAATACTCCTCAGATAATTAATATTTCCATAACATTATTTTACTCCTTCTCCAAATGTGGCATTTCAGTGTCTATGTAAATGAGCTCCTGCTGAGACTACAAACAACAGAGCTGAGCAACAACCTGGTTGATGATGTTAAAAGGGTGACGTCATGGACCACCCATCCAGTTTTTCCACACGCCACAGATCGGGACGCTTTTTTGGCGGCAACACGGTGCATATTCAAATCGCACATGAGGATTGCCTGGATTGTTCCATATGATGATACACCGACAATGGCAGCAATGTTGTGGATAGTTGACCACCGACGATAGTGATGGGAAGTTCGAATCATTTTAGTGACTCGGTTCTTTGAATCTCGTTCATCAAAATGAACGAATCTTTTTTTGAGTCATTTAGTTCATTTCGTTCTTTTGATCAGAAATAAAATAAAATGTTACATTTTCAATAAAAAGACCCCCAACACGTCTACATACACAAATGTTGGCTATAGTTCCAGTAATGAAAATATTACAATGCAGCTAAGGACATAATATAATAAGCAGAATGAGCAGCTCACCTCTCATATCTTCTAGTCCGAGTCGCTCATTCTTTTGAATCTATTGCACCATGTAGCATCTATGGGAGTAACGTGACAAAAGAACGAACAACTCGGGACTGGAAGACTTGCTAAGAGCCATTCAATTCTGTTTCCTGTGTACTGCACTGCATAGCGTCTATGGGAGTCACGTGACAAAAGAACGAACGATTCGGACCAAAAGACTCAAAGGTAACTACTCATTTCTATTTCCTTTACATAACCTACGGAGGTTTTGCGATGATTTGCGCATGCGCGCCCAGTAGATAATGAACGAATCACTCTCCGAGACTACTCGTTCTTCTGAATCACGTTAAAGATCCGTTCAAAAAGAACGAATCGTTCATGAACGACCCATCACTAACCGGCGATCATCGTGTACAAGTTGCCGAATGATTGCGACGTTTTCGGGGGTTGAGCTCGTTGAAGGTCTTCCTGATCTCTCGTCGTCTTCCAGTGATGTTCTTCTGCTCTTAAAACGAACGTCTAAACTTCACGAATCATGTCAAACGTCTCTGTGGCAGATTTGGCCAGTTTCACGCAGAATTTGTTCTAACTTGCTGTCCATAAAGGTGGTAACGCATGTGGTCAGAATAGCACCGGTTGCACAGCTCTCGATGTACACAGGACGATGTCTTTTGGCACACTGACTCATGAAGGTCAGTTCTCCTTGTGACTGTGCGTGCTGCCATCTGTTGGCGCGTTACACAACTAGTCTTTTTGATAACACCGCGTATATCCTTATCATCAATCAGATCTATGCAAACTAATTATGATATAAATAATTTGTCGCCACGAATAATTTTTTCGAACCAATCCTATTGCAAATGTGGTCAATGTTTCATTAAATGCATATATTACACAAAAAAAAAGGAAGTACTGTAGCACGGATTGATGGTACATGTGAGCTAAGGTAGCCAGTATGTAAAATTAATTAAACAACCAATTATCACAGTGATTAGTATATTATTTTATCTAGTAATATAAAACTAGCTACTAGTTTAACTAGCTTCCTAAAAACAGGCTTCCTAAGCTATGGCCACGAGCTAAACTCTCCCCAAAAGAGACAGAATAAAAGTGCCATAAACCACATGTTGCTTGCTTGTATGACGGTGAGCTGTGCGTGAGCATATCACACTTTTGTCACATAAAACTTGGAGTGTATCTCGCATGACGGAAAGCTTTTAAAATAACTTTTAATAACCGTTATTAGAGACTAATATCAAGTTTAAACGTATGGAATTAGGCAGAGTCGGTCTTTAACATTCCTTAAGCAGCAATCTCCTTCTGCAAAGGTCAGATTTTTCCACAGTCTGGTGTCCCGAATGTGTGCGCTTAAAGGAAATGTGTCAGGGGGTTGCATGTGACCAGGATTTGTATTTGTGTGTGTGTGTGTGTGTGTGTGTGTGCCGGGGGGGACAGCATGGGGTTTTAGTGCATGTATTGGTGCTGACTCTGCTGGGGTCGGAGTGTTTTTCACTTGATAACTTAGCTGGATTCCAGGATGTCCTGCAGACTCTGCAGTCAATAACACAACATTCTATCTTTCTCTGTCTCTCTCTCTCTCTCTCTGTCTCTCTGTCTTTCTCTCTCTCTTACACACACACTAGTGAAATACATATATGTATTTCGTTAGTGCTTTTGCTCTCCACTCCTCCACACTCCTCTTAAATCACACACACACACACTGCTCACACAGATTACACTATACAGCACTACATCACTGCTCTGTTTCTGACCCTCATGCATGAATGAAAGGATCAGTTGTGAAACTAGTGAGAGAAAAAAAAAAACAAGAACTAGTGTAAGCCAGACTACAAGCTGTTGTGGTTACAAGGCTGTGAAGTGCTCAGGGCTACGGAGCACGCGACTCCACTGGGGATCAGATCAGCATCTGATTGGAACTCGTGCTCAGTGAAAGGATCGAAAAGTCGTGGCCATGGGGTGAAAGGTTGGTGATGATGATGATGATGAAATAACACAATAAAATGACAATAGGCTGGAAGGCTAAGGTAACTTATGTAATCACTCAAAAAAACTAAAAAAAAAAGTAGATGGTAAACACATGAGACAATGACGTAGATGGCAAACACAACTGGAGACCACATCAGCTTCCACTCCTGAAGTGAAGAACATGAATCTGAGGCCACAATGGGGAAAGAATCAGAGAAACCGAACAGTTTCAGATCAGAGGAACTGAGCAGTATTTTTAGACAGTCCAGCTCTATCTCAAATCAAGGTCTTGGACTCGGCTGATGCAGACAGCTGTTCTCTGATGACTGGTCACTTTAGTCGCTCAGGAATTCAGGACTGAAATCCCTACGAACAGTTTTGACCCTGATCCTCCAGTAACGACAGTGGACTCCATACTACAGTAACTTAAGCAGCTCTCCTGTTATACTGAACTTCCAGCTTCTTAACACACAGTATGACTGAAGATCAGTTCCTTCTATCTGTTATCACTCAAATGAGGATGGGTTCCCTGTTGAGTCTGGTTCCTCTCAAGGTTTCTTCCTATTGCCATCTCCGGGAGTTTTTCCCTCAGCACCGTCGTACTCGGCTTGCTCACCAGGGACAATCTGGTCATTTTTGACTGATACATATTTTCTCACACGTTTCTTACTCATTTCTGACACCTTGCTCCTCCAGGTTCCGGGTTCGATTCCCGCCTCAGGTCAATTTGCATGTAGTTTGCATGTTTTCCTTGTGCTTGGTGGGTTTGCTCCAACAGTCCAAAGACATGCAGATTAGGCTAATTGGTGTTCCCAAATTGTCCGTAGTGTGTGAGTATGTATACAGTATATGTATGTGCCCTGCAATAGATTGGCACCCTGTCTAAGGTGTACCCTGTCCCATGCCCTATGTCCCAAGTCTCCATTTGTGTATTGGTCAGCACGTAAACAAGATAATCAGGCCTCCGAGTGGCGCAGTGGTAAAGTTCTCGCCCTATCATCCGGAGATCGCGAGTTCGATTCCCGGGTGATGCTGT
>JAQMYG010000017.1:6636221-6646779 GCA_030014215.1 Clariallabes teugelsi
TTTAATCATTCAGTTTTTGCCGTTGATTTTGTTCTACTAATTCAATTAGAGAGGGGATGTGAAATGTAAAAAAATCTCTAAACCTGTAGCTATTCTCTGGTCAGATGATCCGCCTTCAGTGAAATCTTTGTCATGTCTGTAAAGGCAAATGATTGGGTAAACAGCACTGATCATATGATCTGATTCAGGAGCCAAGCTGTATCCAACCCCCCCAACAGCACCTCAACCAGGTCCCTGTCCTCATCCTCCTGTCCGCTCTTAAAACCCCCAACAATACTCCGTGCCACCTGAAAATTCCTGCAGACGACCTGATGTAAAAGTATGCGGTATAGGTTGTAAAAAGAAGCGGAGCCTCGTTACATATGCATGCGAGCCTCGGGTGGCGCGGTGATGCTCTGCTGCTAAAAATAGACATTTCATTTGTTAAAGTTCATTTTGTCCTCTGCCAGACCGCTGTTCTAACCGGCACACATGGAGTGCTTAAGGCTCCCGCTGTGCTTACAAACAACACACACACACACACACGCAATCGCACAGGTTTATATATATACATAACTCTGAGCACCTTGCTCAAAAAAAATAATAACGTAATGACCAAGTAGATAATAAACATATTTCGATAAATTGTTTCCTAAAATTCGTATGCATGATCAGAAACACACACACACACACAAACACAGCGATAGATCAGTACGCGCACAACACTACACTTTTGCGAATCATGCTCAAATCATTATCACACAAGGGAGTTGATCAGCTTCACCTAAAGCACCTTCTTACTGGTGAATTATTTATTAAGCTGCTCATTTCATAGTGGACAGAAGAGTAACTGATGTTGATAAATCATTAAATTCACCCTCTATACAAGGCTGTCTGTCACTCAGTTATTGTCTGGTGGAAACTTCCCAACCAGGCGGAGAACATGCAAACTCCATGCACACAGACCCCAGGTGGGAATCGAGCCCACACCCTGGAGGTGCAGGGCGACAGTGCTAACCACTAAGCCACCGCGCCACCCTGTCTGTCATGCATTTAAGAAAATAAAATAAAAAACCACCATTTTGCACCTGAAACTTTATATCAAGGTTTCAGAATTTTTTATTTTTTTTTGGACTTTTATTATTTATTTTTTTATTTACTTGTCTGGCTTAATAAGTCTTGGTCATTGCAACTTTAACATTTCTTTTTCAAAGGCCTTATTTTGGCAAATGATCTTTTAAAAAACGTTAGTTATTCTAAGGCTGCATTCACATTACAATCCACATTGTTTAATTCAGATTTTTTGGGGTCAGTGACAATTCATTTTTGCGATTCTGTAAGCGGGTCAATATGACAATTTTTCTGATTTTATTACAATTTTAAGGCCGGGAACCTTTAAAAAAGTTGTCAAAACTCGAAAGTTTTGTGCCTTAGCCTTGTTCAACAGCTTCACAACTGAACTGAACATGAGTAATTAAATGTAGGTCATTGCTTATAACATTAGCTTTCTCACAAATAAAAAAAAACGCTACATTTTACTGAGCAGCACATATAATTTTACATGCATCATAATTATTATTTCTAAACAAACGTAGCAAATTATTCACCTGTACCACACAGGATGCCAATGTGGGAATAGTTCAGATTGTACCACCTGCAGGTGATGTTTTACCGCCTCAAATGACTCTAAAGTCTTGAGCACATGTTTAGCACACACAGTTTCTAACACGGGCGCACGCGGCTTCTAATGTATGTGTGTATATAATGTAATGAATGTGTTTCAAGACTAATTTGGTCGCGAAATAAAGGCATTAAAAAATACGTTTCTGTTGCATCATTCAGAAGCTCGTGCTCTCGGCACAGAATCTGTTATGTTTAGTGTGATCGGTCAAAGCTGATCCAGCTGAAAAACAGCCAAGTCCGGTCACTGGCTGATCAACCGGTGCATCGCTATTATTAATGCAATAAATCATTTAGAAAAAGATGTTGCAGTCAGTGTGGTGATACACGAACCAGCACTCAAAATAATCATGATTTATAACTGAATCGATTTTTTTTCCTCCATTTGTACTGAAAAATCTTTTACTTTGTGTATTTCAATTTCAGGTTTAACACTTTATAGTTCACTCATTGAAATAATTGGAAATTCTAAATTCCATTACCTTTACTGAGACCTTTTTTACTTTTGTGATTACTTTTGAAAAATGTTAATTGTTGTCAAATTTATGTTGCAAATCAAGGTCAGAAACGTTATTATATACGGTTACTCACCAGTCTAGGGTAATATGTTTTCCAAAATGAGTATATCTAAAAAAAAAAAAAGTAAACAATCAAAAGATACATTAATTTAAACATAAAAATGTGCAAGAATATCTACAAATATGTGGTTTTTTTTTTAAGGTTTTAATATTGATATCTCTCTCTTTCCCTCTTTCTCTCCCAGGCCATTTACATGTTCTATGCTCTCGCTATCGTCTGTGATGACTACTTCGTTCCCTCCCTGGAGAAGATCTCAGAGGTGAGAAGTCACAAAGCATGGACGCCATATAAGCGGCCAGACGAAGCGATGACAGCTCAATTTGTTTTTGAGATGTTAGCGTGACGTTTCACCAAAGGTCTTGCTAATGAGGAGCATCTGGAAGGTTAATTTCTCTTCAGATCAGAGTGCGTTTCCTCGCCGGTGGGGCTTTTTAAAAAAAAAATTTTTTACGACCTCAGATAATGCCGCTTTTGTGGGGAGCGACTGCGCTTAAAGGAGCTTAGGCCAAGAAATGAGATTGAACCGAATCATAATCCCGCGAGATATGTACCCCGTATTTTGGGGCATCCGGATTTTTCAGTTTTTTCCTGAAACCGTGCCTGATACGTGACCAATATTTCTTATCACTGTGGTGTGTTTAGGATGTGTTTTTAGGCTGTTTAACAGCATAATCATCTGTATGTTTTTTTCTTTATCTGCTACAGAACCTGCAGCTCAGCGAGGATGTAGCTGGGGCTACGTTTATGGCTGCTGGAAGTTCCGCCCCTGAGCTCTTCACCTCTCTGATTGGTCAGTTCAGTGGTCACTTTTGTGTCATTAGTGGGATTTAAATTTTTTTTCATGGTTCTAAAAAAAAACGGTCTTAACCGGTCTGGGAAGCCGGCCACTTAAAGGAATTAGAACCCGAAAACATTGATTTGTGTTCAGATTTTTTCTCTTTACAGGCACTCCAGACATGCATTACTTTTTTATTGTTATAAAAATACGATAAAACCTGTCAGCTTGTATCCTTGATTAAGTATTGCTCTTAGATGAAAAAAACTAGAGCTATAAATAATTAGTAGAAAAATGGACAAGTACGGTATATTCATAATTTTCATTATATCAATTATATATAATCAATTAAATCAGAATTAAACTTATTGAATACAAATAAAACCATACGATGATTAAATCTTGACCTGATGAAATCAGTTAAATGATGGTGGATTATTGTGACAGCTCCGGATGCTGCACGAAAACCGTTTCCCAGCCGTTTCTGAAAGCAGGAATCCCTCAAAGCTAACCGTAGTGTGTGTCTGATTGACAGGTGTATTCATAACTAAGGGGGATGTGGGAGTGGGAACGATCGTCGGGTCAGCTGTCTTCAACATCCTCGTCATCATCGGAGTGTGCGGCATCTTCGCCGGTCAGGTAACTGTCTGTTCCATCTGTTTAATTATTACACACACGCGCGCGCAGATGCAGTAAACAGGAAAAGTGGGTGGACGTGTTGCTACACTTCTAAATATACGTCCATGACAGGGTGTGCAGTTTCAGGAGAATGACCAACAACAAAGCAGACACACTGTTGCCACCCTCAAGTCGTTCATTTTCCAAAAACAGCATGTATTCGAGTTTTCCTCAAACAGCATTAAAACGTTAACATTATCACCGGCTCACGATTTGGTGCCTCTGACTCCTCACGAGACCTCTAGGGGTGTGCTGTTGGGGTCTGGCAGGGGGCCTTCGTGATTCAAATTATGTCTCGGATTGGGTCTGTGGAGTTTAAAGGTCTCCTTACTACTTTGGCCAGCACGGAATTTTTTGGTAATTTGTGCTACATTGGCTTTTGTGTGGGTTCGAGCCAGACCGTCTAGACTTTGCTCCCCACACGCATGAATAAGCCGCATGATCCTGTCACCAGTTTACTGGTGTGTAATAGATAATCAATGTTAATGTGTTAATGTTATGTGAGGCTGATTAGTGTGTATACCCGATGTGTAATATAAAACTTTCTAATTACATTCAGAATAAATAAATACTTATTTATTTGTCATAAATAAGTATTTGTCATGCAGCAAACAACTTACTTAGAAAATGAACCAACACCTTCTCAGAATTAAGAATTTAACAGCATGGTATTTTACAGCATAATGCAGACTATTGGTTTAAATGAGTGCCGTTTAATTGTGCAAATTAATAGTTTTTTGTTTTATTATTAATATTACCTCTGAAGCAGACCGATTAAGAGCAAAAAAATACTGTACGACAACTTATTAGACTAAAAGTTACTAAATTAAAAGAAAAGGAGCTTCCATCTGGTGTAAATGCGCTGCTTGTTCTCTTGTTTTGAGCTGTGAAAGATTCTTAGAAACAGCCTGCTGCTGTTTTTGATGAAAATCTTGATTGACACTTCAAAAGTTATAAGAGCATAGCTTAACCCAGTGTTGAGGCTTTCCTACATGGTGCACACGGCACTCTCGCACATAACAAGTTGAATGATTTTGACAGAAAAACAAACCATTATGGCAGTTTATCTTAAAATATGATTTAAAAAATAATATAATCAGGAAGTATAAAAAAAAAAAAAAAGAATAAAAGAGAGGAAGTGTGGACATTTCTAATGTGTAATACACAGTACAGTTATTTATACAAGTTAATGCTTCTGTAGCCTTTAATGATTTATAGACTAATTAAGTCGTTTTAGTTTTCCCAGACGTCTCTGATCTGTGACTGTTCGGTCTGCTGATAATGGGACCAGAGTTCTGCGTTAGTTGTTGGTCCGTCAGCCTTGAGAGCTTTGTGCTATTTTTAAGCTCAGTATTTGTTTTTATTTCCTAAAAAGCATAAATGCATAAAGGCAGACAGCTCCTGTTTTTGCATTAATGGCTGATTTGTAAAAGATAAGTTGTGCGGCCATTAGGACAAAAGTGTGGACATCTATGGCTTCAGCCATGGCATTTATGATTTTTAAAAAAAATATCTAAATCTCCTCTAAAATAGATCTAAAACAATTTTTTTAGATTAAACAGAATTATATATTGAATAATTTTACCTTAAATAATGTTTTCCGTTACTGTCAGTACTAAAATTCGAGGAAGGACCTCTTGCATGTATTAAGATGTATTACGGACGTTATTGATTAAATGCATTTAAGAATTTACCTGGTTAAAATGTATTAATCAAAAGTGTTTTGTTTTGCATCATATTTCTCCAAAGCTCACATGTCTATGAACTTGTACGCCACAAGACGGGACATTTATACTTTCGATGCACCGTATTGGAGATTGTATTTGTAGCAGTATTTGTTTTGAATGAGGACAGAGAGAGAAAAAAGAGCAAGACAGCTTTGTTGTAATTTATTGCATTCTGTACTTTTAACAATTTTTTTTACTTTATTAAATCGTTCCACGAAACTAATTTGTTGGGATTGTGCTGCTAGAATGGTTAAATAAAATACATAAACTGAGAAAATATGCAACTCTTGCTCTCATAAATTATCAATGATTAATTAATTGTGATTATTTATTGGTTATAAAGAATGTGTGAAATTTGTGACTATAATCTGTGTATTTATTATTACAGATGCATTGATAGGATACTGTACTTGCGATTGGGTACAAGTTAGATGCTTGTAACATCAACAACAACAAAAATTCTGACACCATGTGATACTATGTGACATAAAACTAGATTATTACCAGATCTGGGTGGTTTAAGCGATTATGCAGTCTTAACGATCTTTTGTTGGTCGAATCAATTAATTGAATGGAAAGTTTTTTTAACAAACATTATTTACAAATGTTACAAAAATTAAGTGGTCTAAAATTGATGAATTCTTAAAATCACTTCTGCAAATACTCGTGTTTTGCGAGAGTATTCTTCTTCTTTTAAGTTTACGGGTGGTTGTTCCAAACACCACCACCTGCTGGACCGAATGTGGAGCGGAAGCTTTGCAGGAAAAACAAGATACAGTACAACAGAGGTTATTGTGGAAACGCATTGCGATGTTTATTAGGTCCCTTTATTACTTTTTAATACGTCGAAACTTGTAACAAAATATAGCTGCTTGAGACAATTAAGTCTAATTATTGCTATTGAATCGGATTGAAAATTCGCGATGCTCAAAAATCTGATCGAAATCAACAGTGCACGTTTGATTCGCAGCTGTAGGGATGCTGCTTTTCCACTCGCTCGCCAAAGTCTTCACCCAATGACCACACTCGTTGATGACTCTTTGTTTGACGGTTTAAACAGCATAACAAAAGAAAAAAAAAAAAACGAAGCACGAGAAGGTCGTTGCTAGCAACAAACAGGAGCAGCCAACATAAACAGAGCTTAATGAAACGTTCCATGATGCACCTGTTTGCTTAAAACGGTTACGTGGACGTAAAGCAGGCTGCATAGTCCTAGCTAATAGATGGAAATATTTCTGCAGAATGAAGTTAAATATCACTGTGTTGTCAATAAATCCCCAGGGTTTTGTGGTAGGAGCTACTTGTTAGCAGAGCTAGCACATCCGCATTAGTATGTATCACCTGTCGTCTGTCTGATACATGAGTGACTGTGAGTCAGCGTTATTGTGTGTGATCAGCAATGTGGATCTCTGTCTCTCGCTCGCAGACGGTGGCTCTAACCTGGTGGTCTCTGTTCCGAGACTCGCTCTACTACATCCTCTCAGTTCTGGCTTTGATCTTGGTGAGTGTGTGAGAGTGAGAGAGACATAACACTGGTAAACGCCAGTCAAATGTTAGATAGATGCCAGGAATAAACGTATGAAATTCTGATTTGATACACGCTCTAACACTCGCTGTCATTAATTCGCTGTCTTTATTCATTTCCTGAACTGCTCCTCCAGGTCATCTATGATGAGAGGGTTGTGTGGTGAGTCTAATTACAGCCCTTCATTACTTTTACATATGAATGACTGAATGCATCAAACAGGCTTATTACCTCTGCGCTTTTGCTCAGCCTTCGAAATCAAATCAGTCCCAAAGCAAAAAAAAAAAAAAAAGGGACCAATCAGTGACAGTACAAGCGCAGCCATTGATCATCGCCGAACCACTTCCAAGTAGAGCATGGATCTGGCACTGAATGTTTATTTATCTGTACACTCTTCCAGGTGGGAGTCCATGCTCTTGATCTCCATGTACGGCGTTTACATTCTCATCATGAAGTAAGTGAATGCAGTCATGTGGAGTCCAGTGCAAAAGTTTGCATACCCCCGGGACAACAATGAAGACAATACATGTACTGTATACCAAGACGTTTTTTTTTTCTTTTCGATTTATTGAGCAAGAAGTAAAACACGACAGACGGTAATGTTATGGCGTAATACACAGAAAACTTCATCAACAACATGGACACACCTTATAATTCCATGATCTTTCCTGAACTGGAGCAGTTCTTGCAAGAACAGTATTGTGTCAAGTGCATTCGCAAAACCCGTCAATGAAACTGGCTCTCATGAAGAACAAGGAAACCAAGATCAGAACTTACCTCTGCTGTTCATTTAGAGTTACCATTATCTCAGAAATGACTAATTAACAACCAGCACCTCAGATTAGAGCCGTTATGAAGGATTTACAGAGCAGAAGTAGCAGGGACATCTCAATATCAACTGCTCAAAGGAGATTATTGTATATTTTGGACGCCTTCAGTATTGTTTCACAGTGTAGAAAGAAGGAAAAATCAGGAAAGACCATGGAGTTAGAAGGTCCAAATGTTTCGACTGGTAGTGTACATGTATTCCTAATGGTAAACATGCAGAACTGGACCATTTGAATAAGTAAAATAACGTGAATCAAGATAAGATGTTCTCTCATTGTTTCTACTGCGATACACTAATAGGGTCCATGGGGGATCTGTTTGTTTTTATGTTGATTCTAATGTTGAAGGATACATATCCAACATTTTTGCCAATCAACTTTTACGTCCTGTGAGTGTATACATTTTATTGTTAGCACAGTGGCTTGGTGGTTAGCATTGTCACCTTGCACCTCCAGGGTCCGGGTTCAATTCCCACCTCGGGTCTGTGGGTTTCCTCCGAGTACTCCAGTTTCCTCCCACAGTCCAAAGACATGCAGATCAGGCTAATTGGTGTTCCCAAATTGCCCATAGTATGTGAGTGTGTGTATATGTGTATGATAAATTGACCCCCGCCTCAAGTCTCCTTGGATAGGCTCCAGGCGATCCTGTATAACGCAGTATAGATGATGATGAGTGAGTAAGTCTACTTAATTTTATTTTTGCCAGCCAGAACCCTTGGGGATGCAAACTTTTGCACTACACTATAATTTTATCCTTGTTATGCTGCTGCTTGAACTTACTAGTTTCAGTATTGAATGCATATTGCACAAGAAGATTTATGGATAGTCTTAGTGTAGAAAGAGAACGCAACACATCGCTCTCCTGTGTGTAGATTTAACAGTCAGATCGCCGGGTTCGTGGAGCGCCGCTGCGGTGGTCCAGGCCGGTGCTGCCTCCGAGGAGAAACCCCTCGAAACAACGACGCTGTGGAGGACGGAGCGAACTGCAATACGTCCATGGTGCTTCTGAGAAAAGGTCTGATCAGTTTTTGTACTTTCAGTGTATCTCGTTGATGATGAGCTTAACCCAGGCTTCCATTATTGAATTTATGAAATCCATTTGTACAACCCTTTGGTTACTCACTCTCTGAAATAATAGTTTACAAAATGTGAATGTGTCGTCTTGACTATTTAGTTATTCTGTTCTTCAGGAGAGATTGCAATAATATTTTGAAATAGTGTTTTGATTAGGTCACATTATTACTGGGGAGTTTGCGCTGTTCTGGACAGGGACGCCACGCTGCTGCTGCAGCATCGTTTCTTTTCCTAATTTAGTGCGAGACAGTGTGTGTGTTTATGCTGTTGCATCAGTCTGTTCATATGTTTTGTGTCTGTGTGTGTGTTTGGGGCTGTCAGGACTCGGTCAGTGTTTTTAGTAACAGTCACATTACTATCAGTGATGATCTCTGTGTGTTTGGGGTGGACAGTGAGCGCTGGTAGCCTCAGTGTATTTTAACACAATTTATACAAACTACGGATTTAAAAAGCACGGAATTGTCCTGGCTTCAGGTATAATGGTCCATACATCAGTGTTGTAGTACTGTACTGTTCTCGGATCAGTGAAGAGTAATTGGTTGTATCTCAATACTGTGATGAGGCCAGGAATGATAATACAGTACTGTTCCCGGGTCAGTGTGGATTAATAGATCTCAATATTGTTCTTAGATATCATGTGAAGCATTATTATTGTTTTATTATTTTTTGAATAAAAAGTACCTTATTAATATATTTTATCTTGTTATTATATTTATTTGTATCACACTGATCGCAGAACAGTAATATATTACTCTACCCTACCCTACCCTGATATCACTCTACACTGATCTGAGAACAGTACAGTGATATATTATCCTACAGTGACATGAGAACAGTACTGATATATGGTAACCTAACCTGATATAAGAACAGTACCAACAGAAGAGAACAGTATATATCAATACTGTTCTCAGGTCGATGTAGAGTAATATATTACTGTTCTGATCTCAGGTCAGTGTAAAGTAATATATCACTGTACTTACTATTCTAAGGTCAGTGGAGAGAAATATATTACTGTTCTGTTCTGAGATCAGTCTAGGATAATATATTTCTGTTCTGAGATCGGTGTAGAGTAATATATCACTATTCTGAGATCAGTGTAGAGTAATATATCACTATTCTGAGATCAGTGTAGAGTAATATATTAGTACTCTGAGATCGGTGTAGAGTAATATATTACTATTCTGAGATCAGTGTAGAGTAATATATCACTATTCTGAGATCAGTGTAGAGTAATATATTACTATTCTGAGATCAGTGTAGAGTAATATATTACTATTCTGAGATGAGTGTAGAGTAATATATTACTGTTCTGAGATCGGTGTAAAGTAATATATCACTACTCTGAGATCGGTGTAGAGTAATATATCACTATTCTGCAATCAGTGTTGAGTAATATATTAGTATTCTGAGATCGGTGTAGAGTAATATATTACTGTTCTGAGATCAGTGTAGAGTAATATATCACTATTCTGCAATCAGTGTAGAGTAATATATTAGTATTCTGAGATCAGTGTAGAGTAATATCTTACTATTCTGAGATCGGTGTAGAGTAATATATTACTGTTCTGAGATCAATGTAGAGTAATATATTACTGTTCTGAGATCAGTGTAGAGTAATATATTACTGTTCTGAGATCAATGTAGAGTAATATATTACTGTTCTGAGATCAGTGTATAGTAATATCTTACTATTCTGAGATCAGTGTAGAGT
>JAQMYG010000017.1:6646879-6659324 GCA_030014215.1 Clariallabes teugelsi
TGTCTCTAAGTGTCTTCCTAATTTGTTGGGTCTCATGCGGTCTGCTGCCAGCGGTATAAGACACAAAACACACACAGGTCTCTCTTCTGCCCCCACCATTCCCACCATGAATCCAAGCTCAAGATAGGCTTCATTAGGGGTGGGCGATATAACCAAAATCTTCTATCACGGTAGAAGCAATTTTCTACCTCGATAACGATATATATTCTGAGATCGGTGTAGAGTAATATATCACTATTCTGAGATCAATGTAGAGTAATATATCACTATTCTGAGATCGGTGTAGAGTAATATATCACTATTCTGAGATCGGTGTAGAGTAATATATCACTATTCTGAGATCGGTGTAGAGTGATATTACCGTTCTGTTCTGAGATCAGTGTAGAGTAATTATATCACTGTTCTGTTCTCCGATCAGTGTAGAGTAATACATCATCATACTGTTCCCAGGTCAGTCTGGCACGGCGCAGCAGGAATCTCCAGTAGTGATGGTGGATGAGCTGCTGATCCTCAGGCCTCACCAGCTCTCTTTTCCAGAGGCGGGGCTACGCATCATGATCACGCCCCATTTCTCACCTCGCACCCGCCTCAGCATGGCCGGCCGCGTACTCATCAGCGAAGTGAGATACACTACACACCATCAGCATACACAACACACCATCAGCATACACAACACGCCATTAAACACACACACACACTATTCAGATATCACGATCATTTTGAGATTGGTGTATTGTAGTTAACATAGCATGGAGCCCGCAGGAAAACAGTCCGGGCTGTTTCAAGTCGTTTAACATAATAAAAGCATGTTTTTCTCCCCAGGCTGTTCAAAATAAATAAAAGTGATACTAATGAAATGTTTATATAGATTTAGGCTGCAAGGTGTCGAGCGTCCAGTCTGTAACTTCAGTTAAAAGTTATAGAAACTGTTAACTCTGTTTTTCAGAGACAGAGGCTGATAAGGGAATCAGGGCAGAGGGGAAGCCCAGTGAAAACATTTGGCTCGGGCGGGATTGAGAATGGAGGGAGTGTTGAGAGACCCCTTCAGGATGGAGAAAGGATAGACATAGATGGAGCTGTGAAAGCAGATAACCCTCAGCCTGAGGAAGAGGAGGAGGGGGATGAAATCTTCAGACCTCTGCACCTGCCAGGTAATCCCAAACCTCCTGCTCGTCATATGGACGTCTTATTTTATCTTATCTCTATATCATGATCGTGTATTCCGCCAGATGGTTGTGCAGCCCGCGTTAAGTGGGTAGTATCCTGGCCACTCGGTGTGCTGCTGTACTACACCGTACCCAACTGCATTCTGCCACGCTGGCATCGCTGGTTCATGGTCACCTTCATCAGCTCGACGCTCTGGATCGCCATCTTCTCCTACCTGATGGTGTGGATGGTAAGAGAGCTGGTGTGATTGTTCCTGTTTGAGCGCATGCTTATGCCCTTCGATGAACCAGAACCCTGGTCAAGGTTCCCCAAATCCAACTCTAAACAGGATAAGCAGTAAAGAGAAAGAGTGAGCGCAATATGAAATCTTGTTTGTTTGTCTCTTTAGGTCACCATTATCAGCTACACCCTGGACATCCCGGATTACATCATGGGCATCACGTTCTTGGCAGCGGGCACGAGTGTGCCGGATTGCATGGCCAGCCTGATCGTAGCTCGCCAAGGTACACGATGACTATGAATCTGACTATGACTTTTTGTGCTTATTTTCCATAAACAGCATTAGATTGATTAGATACTGTATTATTGTTTAGTGACATCTTTATATGCACTGATCCACTGAGCGAGGATTACGACTGCAAAACAGTACGGTGGTGGCCAAAAAAATCAGGGCGAAAGAGAAATCCAATGTTTTAATGACATTCTAGTATGAATTTAGTATGAAGTCAGAAAGCTGGACTAGAACTAAGTACAATAAGACAGTGTCCAATCTACATCTACAACCTGTCTCTGTTTCACTGTCTCTGTTGCTCCTGGATGTCTGGAATTTCCTTCAAGTATCTATCTATCTATCTATCTATCTATTGATGAGGGTGAGTAAAAAATTATCCGCACTCCGGTCATAATAAAACTTATTTTGTCTGGTCCGAGGGTGTCCCTGGTGCCATTATTTATCAAAGACAACTCACGGAAGAGCGTAAACAGGAGCGCTTGAATATCTGCAAAGCATAATTCCGACCGCTACTCTAAGGAAGGTGAAATCATTACTGTGATGAGACACGGAGAGTAAACGGCGAACTATGGAAAAGAAACATCATCAATCGCCGAATGTAGAAACGTCAGCCATCAGCCAGAAAATTGGTGCTTACAGTTTTCTGGGAGCCTCAAGCGCAAGTATTGGAACATTATCAGGAAAAAGGTTCAACAATCAACAGTGAGACGCTTATCGAAGAGCTGGAGCATAAACTTCGAATTAAAACGCAGAGGACTGCCGTCCAATGGCATCGTGACCAATCACAACTGCACTGACACTCGAAACCTTTGTTTTGTGTTAAAGCATCCTATCTATAGTCCTGATCTCGCTCCATCAGACATTAACCAGTTTGGTCCCATGTATCCAGCTGTAGGAGGATGAAGAGCCACTTCTGATGAAGAAGTGAAGACAGCGGTGCATTCATGGCTCACAGCTCAGTGAAGACGAATGCTTGCATATGAAAACTTGCAAGCTTTCGCTGAGGAAATCTATCTATCTATCCTCTTTTGTGCACAGGGAGAACTATAATACATGGCAACGTTATCTTAATACCTTTGGCCACCACTGTATACTGTATACAACAGTCTTTTTCCTTTTTTTTTGTATTGGCATGAGATGGAGAGGCAGATCGGCTACAGTATGTTCAGTCACAGCCAAGTGATTGTCAACCCTGAATGATGTGACAAATGACAGTGTGACCAATAATTGTTACTCTACTACCCTCGACAATCAGCTCTTTCTATTCAGAGAAGACAATGAGCCTGCAATTAAAAAACGTCTGCATGTGGATGAAGGAAGCTTTTTGAAGTGCTGTTTTTTCTTTCTACCTAAATGTTATCTTGTAGTTCGAACAGAGTATTATACAGTATAATACAGGCTCAATGTAATACAATGTAATAGGTTCTTGCTTTGTATGTGTGTGTGTGTGTGTGTGTGTGTGTATGTGTGTGTGTTAGGTATGGGAGACATGGCGGTGTCCAACTCAATAGGCAGTAATATATTTGACATCTTGCTGGGATTGGGCTTCCCATGGATGCTCAGAACACTGGTGGTCGAGCACGGATCATCGGTGAGCGCGCTTTTGCTCCTTCACTCGAACTTCATTTTTATATATTCATAATGTTTCTAATGTTTATTCTTCTGATATTGCTATTGCTGTTAGTTCTCAGGATGACGAAACCTGTACTAGATTTAGATTTAGATTTTTTCCGTTTCATGTATTGCCAGGTGTCAATCAACAATAAAGGTCTGGTCTACTCAGTTATCCTGCTACTAGCATCCGTCTTCCTCACTGTGAGTAAATAACACACATTCATCTTATGCTGACACACGCAGTATTTTCTCACGCACAGTGCCATGAGAAAATACTGTTTATGCTCCTTCCTGTTTTTTTTTTTTTTATATTTAAAAGATTCAGATCATCGAAGAAATTTTTATATTACACAAACATACCTCGAGTAAATACAAAATGCACTTTTTAAATTATGATTTCAAAAACCTTTCCAAACTGTCCTAAAGACCACAGAGTGAACAGTGATTAAACAAATTTTTTAATTAATAATTTTTTTTTTTTTGCGAAAGCTGAGTTATATTTCACTTGCCACATCCAGGCCCTGATTACTGCCAGTCCTGTAGAATCAAGAAATCACTTAAGTAGAACCCGCCCGACAAAGTGAAGCACGGTAAAAGATCTCGAAAAGAAACACGAACGCCGTAGTCTCTTGCAGCCGGGGACCTGGAGAGAGCTGATTGGCCGAGCTTCACGGCTCTACGGCCAATCAGGGGCGTTCGAAAAGATTCGGTCGGCTGGCGTCACGTGGTTCGGAGGAAACACGTGAAGGAATTTGATACAACTTAATTAGAGAGAAAATCAGGAAAAAAAATTAAAAAGCAACACGATTTAAAGAAATTCAAGAGTAACTGACACGTACCAGCCATTTCTAATGCTTTGGGACTCCAGCAAACCATGGTGAGAGACATTATTGAGGCAATGACAATTGCTAAAAGCGCTATACAAATAAAATTGAATTGAATTGAATTGAATTATCCACAATTATAATATCTTTAAAAGCCGTATTATGATCACAATCATTTAAGTGTGATTGACATGCCAAAAAAAATAAATAAATAAAACAGGAAAGGTGCTAATACTTTTTCACAGCACATCCCCAAAATATGTTAAAATATCCGTTTTTATACATATTATGTCATTTATTTTGCATCCGAGTATTTACTTGTGCGCTTTCTCGTGCACCCAGGTGCTGAGTGTTCACCTGAACGGCTGGAAGCTGGACCGGCGTTTGGGTTTGGGCCTCATGCTGCTTTACTCAATCTTCCTCCTCTGCTCCATCCTCTTTGGGCAGCTTTAAAGAAGAAAAAAATAAAAATAAATCCGTGTACATCCCGACTTCCATCCAAGTCCAGCAGTCAAACCAGTTTAGTTTTCGTTTCGAGTCCGATTCATTTACACTGGACGTGGTGTTAACCTGAGCTGAATCTCAGGCTAAGCAGAGACAAGTGGAGGAAACTAAAGACAGAGACTAAAAGCTCAGAATGGAAGGTTCTGAAGCCGCCTTCGAACGGACGACTAATGCAGTTACACTGTACATGTACAGCTTCGTTTTCTCTTTTTTTCAGTTCGCACACTGAATCATGTCTAAACAGAGTTCCGCTCCATCCAGAAAGGCACTGCCGTCCACACCTGTGTGGATACAACAGGAAAGGTGATCATGCGTTGTCCCAGGTTCAAACTTTGTAGCATTGCTCTAAAAAGAAAAAAAAGAAGAAAAAACATCCATCTTCTTCTTTGTGGCTGCACGTTTAGGAACACGACACTATGAGACAAATCAGCCTGGACGAACAATCGCCCCTCACGTTTCTATTTACTTTTTAATCCATCCAGAAGACGCTTATATCCAAAGTGGCGCACAGGAGAGAGAAAATCCGAGCGCAGAATCCGATCCAAGCGCAACCGAGGGTGAGAGATTTGAGCTCGCGGCATTGTAGGACGAAACATTTACCGTAGATATGAAAAAAATGGTACGAGACCTGAAAACAAGACGAGGAACCAGTTGCACCAGCTGAACTCCACACTAGATTGGAATTTACCGTCGCTCGGAATGCGATGTCAGAAACGAGCTTCAACTTTACCAGGGAACACTACATCATATTTAGGGATGGGGTTTGATTCTGTGTGCCATATACACACCTTGGTACAACACACACTAAGCGGATATTATGTAGTGTCGCCAATATTATCACGACATCTCGTTGCTGATTCGATTAGATATCGTGCATTGCGTAGAAGTCCAGTTCCAAGATTATTTATTTATTTATTTTTAGATGTTGTTACAATGCTGAACAAACTTGCTGTGTCGCCTGCCAATGTGTGAATAGTTTAGAGTGCACCACCTGCAGGATCATAGAGGAACTGCAACATTTTAACCAACTCAACCGGAGAAAGTATATACAGTGGAACCTCGGTTCACAAACGCCCCGGAGTACGACTAAATCGGTTTACGACCAAAAAATTTGCCTAAAGCTTGTTTGAAACCTGCCATCCCAAGCTGTCGCTATCGGTTGAACAAAACCGCGAGTGTAGCATCAGTACCATTAGTTCATTTTGCGGTCGCAGATCGCGCACACAATAAAATAATTTTGTGCAATTTGGAGTGACGTTCAAGCCTTTGCCAAGAAATATCATCCGAACAAAATTCTTTTTGTGCAGCGCAGAAGAAACAAATGTCTCGGGATGGATTATTAGTGAAACCGGCTGCCACTTACCAAGAAACCAGAGGCCAAGAAACAAAAAAGGGAGAAAACCCAGTGTTATTATGGAATGGGACTTCGTACAGGTGTAGCTCAGTGGTTAAGGCATTGGACTACGGTTCGGAAAGTCCCAGGTTCAAAGCCCACAACCACCAAGTTGCCACTGTTGGGCCCTTAAACAAGGCTTTTAACCCTCAACTGCTCAGACGTTATAATGAGATCAAATGTGAGTGGCTCTGGATAAGGACGTCTGCCAAATGCCGTAATGGAAATGAGTCTCCTCCCGAACACTAACCTCCTCTCCTCCATTCCTTCATGTCAAAGAAAGGGGCCCGAACGCTACTTGTACAAGTAGAAATGTAATGTACTCTATTATTATTATATAATTAAGTCTTTTTCATACTTTGTGATAGAAACAAAATGCACCAACAGTTAAATATAGTTATATAGAGTCATAGAGAGAAGAGATACTTACAGTGTATTCCGATGGAGGAAACTGGATCGGGTTATGTGAACCGAGGTTCCACTGTAAATTAGAAATCATTAAAAAAAAAAATCTATTTTGCAGTCAATGTGGCGATACATAAGAGAATCATGATATTTATCCCATATGGATTTGGGCAGTGCATGAACACTAGCGATGTGAGAGAAATATCTACAGTGCGCGGTGAGTGAAAATAACCAGGTCTTACCCAGTAAATTGTTTTTGGCAGTCGGTCATTCGCAAGCACTGAATCCCACGCGGTGGAAGAAAAACACAGATAAAACATTTAAAAAAATGTATTCATTAAAAAGTGGAATAAATTCTGCTTTTCTCAACTCAAACCAACTTAAGAATAACAAACCGAGTAAACTATACGTGTGAACATTTAGGAAACAAACAAAGCTCGAGAAAATGTTCCAATACTGTAAATCACATTACATTATGTACAGTACAAATACACTGAACCATATCTGTTCCTGACTCTAAATAGTGCCATCAGCTGTTTTGTGCACTATAATACAGTACAGTACATGGAGGCTGTTGTCCGCATACTTTCGACCACCTCTGTGCATGGATAAATGAATGACACGACAATGTCGTAGCTTTATTTAGGGCAAACATTCCACCTGCTAGGGATAGGGGTAGGGTTTCCATCCCTCGTCCATTCCGCTTATCCTGTTTATGGTGCGGTCATGAGAGAGGCGTTCAAGTCAAAGCGGGACTTTTGATGGTGTAGAATAACAGAACATGAGAGTAAAAACTACCTGTATTTCTCTTTATAATCCCCTGCTACACTTATCCCAGTGTTTCGGATACCGTCAAGGTAGAAGGTTTTCTCGGTACGCCAGAGCCATGATCACACCGCCTGCTTCGCGTCTGAAACGCCGGCCTCCCAGGAACTCCTTTAATGTATGATTAATCAGCGGATATGGCGATAACTCCCAGCTGAGTCCCTGTAATGTGTCAAGTGGTGTTTGTGAATGATTGTGTGTGCAGCTCCCGCACACACAGGCGCATCTCTTCCGCAAGCTGGCGATAAGTTATCCGATAAGTTATCCATTGATTTCCAAGAATCAGTGATTTCACTCGCTGAATGTTCACAGGGACCGGAGAGCAATCCGGTCATTCACAGGCGTACGGCCTTCTTTAAGACGTTTGCTCTATTTCGATGTTTTACTACGGTGGAGAATCTCACCAGTTGTACCGTGCTTGAAGTCTGTAAATGTTGATCGGTTGATCGCAAAAGTCCCGGTTTGACTTGAACGCCCCACTTCTTTTTTTTGTTTGTTTGTTTTGTTTCAAAGCAGTAACTCAAGGATGGTGGCCATTAACCTTGAGACTTGCTTTCGCTAGCTTTGACTTTCAGCTGGTGCAACCACATGCAGGTGTTTATTGTATAAATGAAGAGAAGTGCTTTCAGGTCTTTTGTAAAAGTTGACCTTTAACGTGCTGTGATTTATTTCCCCCCTCAATAATAGCTCGTGTCGCGATACATTGCATGCGTCCCCATCAGGTAGGAACGGCTCCCTCGTTCGGCTCCGATTTCTCACCTCTGACGTCACAATTAGTCCGAGTCGTGTCTGTACATAATCTTGTGTTTGTAACAAAAAAAAGTAACTGTTTTGCACTGACTGTAGCAATACTTCAGAAGAGCGGACGAGGACGTCCCTGTGTGTTTCAGACTTTTATTCTTAGCGTCAATTAGAGCCACAGAGATTCCACTAGTAGCATTTCCTGCACAAAAACAGGCTCATTATGTCTTTTTTTTGTTTGTTTTTTGTTTTTGTTCACAGCTTTGAAACGGATTTTTAGAAACAGTGACGTGAACTCTTTGGATTTTTAGCATTCCTAGAATAGCACTGTTACTATTTAAGTTTTTGCAGTGAGCGTCACGGTGTTTGATAAGTTTGTACGGGTTTTGTTATCCTGGTTGTGTACGTTTAGGGTACGATCAATGTTTATATTACTGAGATCTTTAAAATATATATATATATATATAAGTGTGTACAGCATTATTAGTATTAAAAGTACAAAAAGTCTTCTTTATCGTGGCTGAATGTTTACTAAAAATGATATAAAAAAACAATTGATATAGTTTTATAAAGAGCAGATGTTCAGAATCCTAGATTTGTGATGTTTTTAATATTTATATCAAAAAATAAGACTGAAGAGAGAAAAAAAAAACCTGAAGTATGTTGATATAGTGTGACTTATGTTTTAGGGCATGTTTTAAAAACCTGTGTTCGATGGACTGCATCCTTCCAAATATCTTACAGTAGGCTATGAGTTGTTAATTAGTCAGATTATTGATTATCCCCCGATTTGTCAGAATATTTTCCTCAAGAATTCGATGTATTAGTTGATGTATATATTTATTTACAAATTATTTGTCTTGTTTCTTGATTGTACTTTAAAAGAAAAACACACACACACCCTAATATATATAAATATATCCTACATTACTCATGTTACTGAACATTGTTTCTCCACTGTATTGTCACTTCGATCCTCACACACGAGGACTGTAACGGTTTATTTTAAGCACACTACTACTTAGAAAAGTTTTTTTTTTCCCCCCCTTTCCTTTTTGTTCACTCCAAATCTTGTGTTGAATTCTTGTGCTCATCTGTAAGGAATTCCTCATCGTCACCAGCTTTAATGAAGGATTTAAACATTCTCCGAAACGCTTTCAGATTCCACTCATGACACCACAGAAGAAAGGGAACTGTATCATTTAGACTTAAATAAAGTAACTATTAGAAACCTTTGTATGTTGTTGAGTGCAATAAACAGACCAATGTGCAATAAGATTAGTAGCGCTTGTATATTTCTGTCCGGGATTTAGCATTGCTGTAAATTATTTCTGTGGTTTTGAGATGCACAACATTCAGTGAGCTAACTTTCTGCAGCTCACTAGCTCCCTCTGCTGTTCACTCTCGTGTAACACAGCATCACTCAAAGACGTTTCAAGGCAAAAGTTAAGCCTTTACCGTGTTTGTCGCATATACATTATTGCTCAGTGACATTCCTCAGTTATTCCCCAGCATAACTGGGGTCAGCCATGATACAGCGCCCCTGGAGCAGACAGGGTTAAGGGCCTTGCTCAAGGCAACCTGGCGGAGCTGGGGCTCGAACCGCCGACCTTCCGATCAGTTACTCAGTGCCTTAGCCCCCCTTAGTAATTTTTTTTTTTCATGTGAGACACAGATCTGAGTTTGTGATAACATAAAAAGCATAAATCAGAATTTAAAGTTATTTTCATCCCCTCCACATGAAAATCTAATCCAGATATTATCATGCAAACTAGCTCAATTAAGGGAGCACTTTAGATAGATTAGGTACGATAGAGGGCGAGCGTAGAATTTATGTTAATTATATATTTGTCTAAAAATTTAATTAACAATCTCCTTGTTTAATACACTATGTCAAGATTTTTGATAGGATAGATTGGATCGATAGAAAGATTAGATTGGATAGATAGATAGATAAAATTGGATCAGATAGATGACACATCCTGGCCAGAGCTGACATGCTGATAGCAGTGTGTCAGGGGAAAAGTCTCCATCAAAGTACAAATATAAAGTAATAATATATTTCCATTTATTATTTTCAGAATATTTTATTCTAAGGAAGAAATATTTTCACTAGACATTACCTTTGCCATAGCATCATATTGGTAATAGCGTGATCATACAAAAAGCTAGCATTGCTAAATTTAAAATCAGGGATTGTGACGACTAAAAATAAATAAAATAGATTTTCCAATTTCTGTTTGTCTTATGACGTTATGAGAGTCTCAGACTACTTGAAAGTCTTCTTTACAGGCATCCCCAATTACCTCATGTGATGCAGGAATGACACTTTTATTAAAACAGCAGTAAATCAGTACTTCACCTATAACAGTACAAGTTAAGATTAAAGCAAGTGACTATTATTAAAATAACCATTATCCCAGCAAGATCATCATCATAATCAGTATGAGTACTGCAGTACATTACTATTGACCACCTCACTTTACTAAACTTCCATTCTATATACAAACATGTGTCACTACAGGCCAGGTCAGCCAAAGTACCTGGACCTTAATGTATTTCTCAGCATACACACAAGCGCCATGAAGTCAGAGGCATTTGCTGTACTTTATATCTTTAAAACATTTTTGTCTCTGGATCCAGACTTTCGGTCCAGCCTGTAGATGAGGCATTTTAAACACATTCACTTTACAAACAAAAAAAGACACGAGAATGGTGTTCTTTCTTTTTTAACTTAGGTTTGGTTTTATTTGGAGGGTTAAAGTTAATCCCATGCTGTGTTTCAGTAAGAATACAGATGGTGCGTGTTGGCTCCGATCAGAATATCCAGTAGTACAAATCAGATTCAAGTTACACATACTGAACGTGTGAGGAGAAAACGACAAAGTTCTAGAGAGAGAGAGAAAATGGGAGCAGGAAAAAAAGGGATATAGCTCGGAGGGGGGGGGGGGGAGGGGAGGGGGGGTTGGATCTGAATCAATTTAGACAAAAAGGGAAGAAAAAAAAAGAAAAAAAAATGAGTTCCCCTGGGTTTTTTTTTTTTTTTTAATGATTAGACAGAAGCATGTGTTCACATACAGTGCTGTAGCAACGTTCTGATGTTTGCGCGTGTGTGTGAAGCAACAGGAATAAAGGGACAGCAAAACAACTTCTTTAAAATGGACAAATAAAAAAAATAATAAAAATCAAATAGGAATCCCTTTAAAACCAAGCAGAGGGGAGGAGAGGGGGGACAAAAATAAAATAAAATGTAAAAAAAAAAAAAAAGCCCTTCGCAGGGTGTTGCATCTCCCAAAACAGACGGCTAAGATTTAGCATCCCAGCTGCCATGACACAGTCAGCAATGTGTACGTGACTATAGAAGTAGTAAACTCTGCCAATCATGGAACAGAGGAAAACGACGCCGTACCGCTACCGCACGCTGAATTAAAAGCAAAGTGAGAAATAAAATAAGCCGGTACGCAGACAACACTTGGCGAGTTTAATACAAATAAACCAGCAGGGGAATTTCTCCATAATGCCTATTCGCTCAGGAGGTCAATTCATGATTTGTGGATCTGATGGGGAGGAAAGGGGGGGGGAAGGACAAAAACACCACATTTAAAAATGCCCAGGGTGTAACCCAAGAAAGCAGGACAATAAACTGACATACAGGAGAGAAAGAGCGAGTGCTGGAGGAGACAGGGTGACTTCGGAGCTCTTTCGCTGACACCATGGAGACCTGAGAGGGGCGGGACCAGAGACTTGGGATGCGCGAGAGAGAGAGAGAGAGAGAGAGAGAGAGAGAGAGAGACAGACAGAGAGAGAGAGAGTAGAGAAAAGAGCGTCCCACGTGGTGACGTCTCACTGGTTCTCATCTTCCACATCCTGCAGTGCTTCTTTACTCTGTTCTTCACCTGAAACAAGAGCAGATCAGGTGTCAGAAGAGACGCCATTATATACACACATATTCTGATATTTACAATCCCACACTCTACAGTCTACATAGAAACATTACATTTTATAAATGTCTAAATATTCATCGTTCACTTTATTAGGAACAACTGCACGGTCACGCAGTTATTTAATAAAAATAAATAAATAGTGAGTGTTCCTATTAAAGTGTCTTACCTGTTAGTTATTAGATTCTTACATATATAAAAGCACCCCCCCCCACTACGGTGTAATACAGGGGTGATTACTAATCCGAACCCTGAATGTAACGCTGACTCTTCAAGATCTTCTCATAGAAGGAGGAGATCTCTGATGTCTGCGCATATTAAGCCACTTAACCTCCAGGTAAATCTGTGGTTTCAGACGCCAATCTGATGGGTGGCAGTAATGTGCCTTTTGCTGGATGCAAAACGATCACAGCCCAGTGATCCATAGACCCGGGAAAAAGTTCAGAAATCAAGCTGTTTTTCTCCTGCTAGCTTATATTTTTAAGTTGCAACTACAATATTTATTTTATTTTATTTTTAT